>JALPQI010001535.1:0-123286 GCA_025490895.1 Thaumatotibia leucotreta
TGAATACGCATAATAGAAACTAGATATTCGGGCACGCCTATCTGCAAAGAACAACGTATCCATTTAATTTTCAACAGAATCTGAATCTACCCACTTTCTAACATATCGCTGGAATCCCGTATGATTCGATGCACCTATTATTCTACAATTCACAATGCGATTCCTATAAATATAAAGTATGCCAGAGGCGACGTACCATATCCATGTGGTGCATCCTTTGTGCGCCCAAATGCCGGGTGGTACTGCATTTCTATCTTCGAATCACGCCCAGGAATGGTGTTACTCGCCCTATGCCTCCGCTGCCGTAAAGCCTGCCTGCTATATCTGTGAACAATTCTAGACACGATATGCCTTACGAACTAAACTCACTGACTTCCTTACGACTCGACGCTCTGCCGACGAAAAGCCTCGAATACCTGTTACACTCCCTTAAGTCAGATTCTCTCAACTCTCATTCTCAATCCCTCAATTGTTCGTTCATTCGACGTCTTTGAATCACCTCATACTGAACATCTTTTACCATTGGCTAACAACAAACTAGCTCGAATCTGATTGGTTGAAATTCTACCCGCTCTGTTTAATTCCATAGTATCCTGAATGAAAACACTGACGTACAATTGTAGGTCACGTGGTACGCGGCGACGTCATGATATTTTAAATCGAACGCCTACAAAAAGAATGAAAGCAAAGAATTATCTTCAATTGATGTCGATACGTTACAACATGTTTACTACGGTCATACGGATCCACTTATACTAGGCAGTAATAGGCTATAGGAATTAGAGCAAAGTCATTACTTTACCCATAAGTTGATAAAAAGCGTTTTTACCCCGCTCGTATTAAAAGATAAACGAGCGCTTTACGAGCTAGTGAGGGAAAAAATATATATACACCCTGGGCTCGAATAACCCGACAAACTTGAATGGTGTATTCCTGACCCGTCTGATCACATTTTGAGACTATAATGTCATATGAACTTTTCTGGATTCGTCGGAGTTTTACAGATAATGTTTTCAAAACAACTATTTTCATCACAAGTCACTGAAGAATTCCTGCCTATGAAGCTATATAAAATAGAGATCATATGTATATGTAAATTCTTTATTGTACACGAAACACAGGTAGATACACATATTTAAGTAGTTGTGTAGCTAAGTAACAAAATTAATTTCAGATTTCAGATTTAATTTAAAAATACCTAACATTAACTTATAAATTCTTAAGCTCTTAGAGTTTCGCAGTAATCAGCCCACGGCATAATTTTCAGACTAAATACCTTGCGCATATAACCTTACCTAAGTTATTGAAACACTGGTAAAATTATGCCTAGAAGTGGGCGAATAATTGTATGAACTTCATAATTAAGTAGCTTTGCTGTAAATTGTAACTTAAAATGCCAATTTCGAGAAAATGGAATTGTATCAAGTAATTAGATAGTTAATTTATTTTTGCAAATTTTATTGAATAATATACAGATAGGCAATGAAACACGAAAAAAAAACGGTAGATTATTGAGTACCTCAACAATTATTTTCGTACCGTTAGAGGTGAAAAAGTTTTTCCTCTCACTAGCTCGTAAAGCGTTCGTTTATTTATCCTTTAAAAACGCTTTTTATCAACATGTGAATAAAGTAATTTGACCATGCTCTAATTTCTATGGCCCCCAACTGCCTAGTGTAAGTGGATCTGTACGAGTATGACCATAGTAAACATGCGCAATCGGAGTTTACATGTTAAATTGGTTAATTCTCATTGGTGACTTTGTAAGCCAATGGCTATATTTAAGTAACAGGAGTAAACAAAAGTAAAGTCTACGATACGTTTCGACATTGAGTTTTTAATGGTTTCTTTAAATAAATTTACATTTGGATGAGTTTTATAATCATATTTCCTCGCGATAGTGAGGGGAAAAAGTTGTATTAGGTACATTTGGCGGCAAAGTTTGTTCAACTCTCGTGCGTTGAGACCTTCGCAATGCTCAAGAGTCCAGTTTTTGAACCACTCGCTACGTTCGTGGCTCAATTTTGAAATCTTTTGCTACCTCAGGTCTCAATATTGGCAACACAATTAAACAACAACTTTACTCCCTTGCATAATAAATAACTATGTTTTGAATGTCTGACAGCAAGACCCGCAAACGGTTAATTATTTTTTCTACTCCCGTACTTTTATTTGTTATTTACATGGTCGTGAACACACCATTAAGCCCCTACCTTACAGATGTCACGATAAGTCTGATAAGTCTATATTGTCTAATCCCTATAAACGCATTCGGGTTTACACGCAGTGCGTTTTTTGCATTTTAAGACACCTCGTGTATACAAGACGTAATGAAATACATGGGTGGCAATATAATTAAAAAAAATATTCTGATGAACAGTAAACCATACAGGAGCTTTCTTTTTTGATTTTGACGTCTCCCGCCCGACCTTGATGATTAATAAAATTGTGTTTGAATAAGAATATTTCTAAAATTTACAATTTTATTTAAAAATAAATGTGTGGTCGTAGAAAAAGTATAGTATGCAACATTGTTTAACTGAGTCAAAAAGTGCTCGTGGCGTCTTTAATAACAATTTATATTCTCTTCTTTTACAAGTTATTTGTGATTCAGGATAATCGAGGCTCGATTTATTTAAAGTTATTTCAAAGAGTGGTTTCGTTACTTTCTTGTCATGATCTAAGTGCTCTAATTATCTATTCTTGATGTCTATTCTATTGTTAGTATTATTACTCCGGTAAACTCCGTAAATATACTAAGGGCGATTGTAACGTATCGACATCAATTGAAGATAATTCTTTGCTTTCATTCTTTTTGTAGGCGTTCGATTTAAAATATCATGACGTCGCCGCGTACCACGTGACCTACAATTGTACGTCAGTGTTTTCATTCAGGATACTATGGAATTAAACAGAGCGGGTAGAATTTCAACCAATCAGATTCGAGCTAGTTTGTTGTTAGCCAATGGTAAAAGATGTTCAGTATGAGGTGATTCAAAGACGTCGAATGAACGAACAATTGAGGGATTGAGAATGAGAGTTGAGAGAATCTGACTTAAGGGAGTGTAACAGGTATTCGAGGCTTTTCGTCGGCAGAGCGTCGAGTCGTAAGGAAGTCAGTGAGTTTAGTTCGTAAGGCATATCGTGTCTAGAATTGTTCACAGATATAGCAGGCAGGCTTTACGGCAGCGGAGGCATAGGGCGAGTAACACCATTCCTGGGCGTGATTCGAAGATAGAAATGCAGTACCACCCGGCATTTGGGCGCACAAAGGATGCACCACATGGATATGGTACGTCGCCTCTGGCATACTTTATATTTATAGGAATCGCATTGTGAATTGTAGAATAATAGGTGCATCGAATCATACGGGATTCCAGCGATATGTTAGAAAGTGGGTAGATTCAGATTCTGTTGAAAATTAAATGGATACGTTGTTCTTTGCAGATAGGCGTGCCCGAATATCTAGTTTCTATTATGCGTATTCAATTGTGCTAATCGTGTTTATTCATAGTCTAAATATTGAATAGTTATTATTCCGACATACTTTCGACAATGCTAGAATTACTAAGTGGTAACGAATCGTACTGGTTGATTAGTGACTACTATAAGTTTACGGCAAACCGACACAAGGGCGAACGTAAGTTATTTAATATTAATTTAATGAATTAGTTTTAGCTTGTAGTTGGGGTCCGGCTTGTGTGGGGGTGTCTGGATACAGGGCCCGTGTCTGTATGGTTTTCATGTAGATTGGATCTTAAATTGCAATCTATGACAGGAATATAATGGTAAATCATTGCTTGTGGTCGTGCGTGTGTCCGGTTGATTTAATTTACTTAACTTGCTTTATAATGTTCAGCGTAACGGCAATACGAAGATAATCGAGTGACATTTTAATAACGTAACATGTTTATCTAAATATTTTCTGTATTAATTATTAGGTTGCCGTATTCTTTGGTCGACAGTAGTAGACCAGTGGAGCGCGCAGCATTGGTTCATGTAGGTTGTATAGATGCGCCACGTGTTAACACGTTCAATGCGGTAGGGGTCTTTCGACATCTTACAAGGTGTGGTTAGTTACGAGTTAAGCCTATTGCATCAGTGTTAAAATATGATACTTACAAAGTGAATAATTAAATAAACTGTTTTATAATGGTGTTTCATAAATACTTCGATTCATTAATATTTGATTATTAGATATAGTGTTTCCCTTAAATTTGGCCTTGAATTCAGTGCCATTCTACTCCGCTGTGAGCTTGTGGTATTATTTTAGCACACTATTGTACTTAATACGTTCACTGCGGTTGGGGGTTGGGGGTCTTTCGATCCCTTACAAAGTATGGTTAGTTGTGAGCTAAGGTAATTGCCGCAGCGAAGATGTTAGGATGGCTGCTTTCCGTATTAGATTATAGCTCTCACCATATTGTACAGTGTATAAATGTTGGTAGGTAACTAAATAAATATTTCTCATTTCCGGTTCATGTCCATCGGCGAGAGGCCATATCATCCAGGGATGAAAGGTGTGGAAATGCGGAGTCGACACTACGGGAACTGCTTAGTACCTGCAGTTACATCAGCATCTAATACTTCGTCGGTCGCAAGTGATGCTCAAAGGCGTCAGCCATTTTGTCTTGACAGGACTCCGTTGAACTGGTGTGTTGCTTCTGGTTTATTTAATAGATAGGAAAATCTACCCTCCAAATTAAGGGTGTGCCATATTGAAAAATAATTCTAAACTTAAACATATTATATTAATGTTACGGAGAGCGGGCTAGGATCTATTTTAATTGAATACCACTATTTGATGATTTATTGGTTAATTATTTAGAGTTTATACTTTATTGGAATAATTATCGATTAAACAGAATATTTCATGGGCAATAATTGCTTGATTAGTTTTAGTATTTGAATTACTCTTTTAGTATTGTTCTATTATTCCGTTCAATTATAATCCGTAATCAAAATTATTAACTTCTTATGAATACCTCTTATAAACATAATCTTTTCTACTTTCCGGTGTTTCGTGCGTACGAGAGAGAGGGCGCCATGTACAGACGACATCACGACACCGCTACACGCGTGCTTCGTGTTGGATCGGCCCTGCTACTCCATTCATAAGGGTGCCATATACAGCGTCTGCATCTCTGCGCCACTGCTCGCGTGCTACGTGTTGGGTCTACACTGTTATTCCATACATTATTATCGTCCATTCGAGCGGATATACGTTTCATTTAGAATTAAGGGTATTACAGATTTAACATCTACCGTACGACATATAACTGCAGTTGATATTTTAGTTGTCAATCGTGATTGAGAATCTAATATAATACATAATTATATTGCTGTTTACAAGTTCTAGATTGACAATGCACTGCTATTTAATATCTTATATTTAATGTCATAAATATTGGGCTATGATCAGTGCATCCACTTACTTGATTTATCTAGACGCGGCTCTTTGCTAATGAATCACGCAGTAATTGAAGTCACTAAGTAGAAATAGTTGATCCATCAATAGTATATTAGAAACTATGAATGCGTGATTCATTACAATGATTATAAACTGTATATCACGTGTGCGTTATGGATTTGAGACTCTTATAAAATGATCCAGATTTTAATATTTTAAACTTATTCTAAACATTTAAGTATATATTACCCTACTGTCAATTAAAGCATAATTTGAGCTACTTACATCATATAACGGAACGTATAAATTCACAGAATTGATTAAAATGCCAAAATTATTATTTTGAATTGGAATTGACCGCGTTTAACAATAAAGTTGTAATTAATGGAATTGGGCTTACGTATCTTTGATAATGTGATTCGTTTAGTTGAGAGATGTGGTTCTAGTAACTATTATGGAAATATTAATATTAAATTTAGTTAAACTCTGCTTACGTCCGGGATCGAGGTTCTCATAAGTCACCTAATTTGTTAGGGGACCACGAGTTTCATGGTAGAACTTCGTCTTTGATCGATGCCCTCGCGTAATCTTTGAAAAGGGTGAATCGCTTGGGCTTGTAATTTATTTACACTCGCGAAATGGACCGCTTGGCTAGAACTATTCTGGCAAGCCGTCCAAATAGCATACGATAAGACATCTGTACCCTTGTTTGCTAACATTTGTGGTTAAAGACCCCAATTATATATTTACATACAATCTAATTTTTATACTATATGGGCGAGGCTGCAAGTGCGAAGCTCAACGATCTTACAGACTATTGACTTAGTTGTCTCATGCTTTCGGGCTGGGCTTGCTACCATGGAGCTTGAATAATACTGTGCATTGATGTGCAATTCCCAGTACTATGGTCACACTTGGTTCTTTTATATGTAAAACTACGGGTTCTGAATTGCCTTCTCTAAATGTCAAAGAGATAATATATACAAGGGGTACCTTTGTAACCATGCAAACAAGTATAATTCATATTGAACAATAATTCGGTGCTTGTATTAAGTGTTCAAGAAATACACAAATCTATATATTATATATACGTATTCTTGCTATCTCAACTAACTGATTCCATTATCATTGTCATTGTCATGCCCACATCGACTCCAGATTATTATAATTATGACTCTTCTAGAAAAGAGTATTATTATTACAAAATTATACATTAATTTAAAATAAGTATATTATCACATTCTTAGTTAGTCTCGGAATTTGCATCTTCGGATCTATTCCTAGCGTTTGGATATTCTCAATGCTAGTCTGTTGACTTACCTGAGGGTTTTGCATCGGTTTGCAACTCTAAATACCCAATATGGATAGTATAGAATCGGTCCACGCTGAGACTCCCGTTCAGACATTACTCTTGTCATGCGTGTGTTCATCAACACAGTATAAAACATAAGCGTCATTTAGATATAAGTTAGTTTTAAGTGGTTTAGTATTAAGGTACTGATTCATCGTTATTTCTGCGTTCACTTCAGCTTTGCCTCGGCTTGCTGAAGACATAATAATGTTATATCAAACATAATATTTCTGAGTATTCTTATAGAATACTATTACATAAGTGGTTGTCTCATAACGCTATGGGACTTATCTAATCATACGGCTTACATATATATTACACATTAATGTCTTGAGAGGCATATTGTCATATTCTTATTCTCAAGTCTCTGAATTTGTATCTTCGGATCTTTTCCTAGCGTTCGGATATTCTATACAAGTCCATTGTTATACTCGAGGGTTTTGCATCGGTTTGCAACTCTAAATACCCAATCTGGATTGTATAGAATCGGTCCACGCTGAGACTCTCGTTCAGACATTGGCCAACATAATGACGTGTGCGTTTGGTTAATATATTATACGAGCGGCTTATAGCTGATCATAGGCAGCTATTTTATTCTTACAATAATCAAGAATAACACTGTATTAGTAATGTAAGACTAAGCGTGGTTTATAGTTGATAAGTTAGTTTTAAGCGTTTATCATTAAGGTAATTCATAAACTTTAAATCCAATTTTTACAACTTTATCAATTTATATCTTTTAAACTACTCTTCATAATCTTAACTTAATTTTCTGCTGTTACATTCTAAATCTACACTTGACATATATGGGGTATCATATACAGAGTCTAATTTGTAATCTCTTTTACTTATCTGGATCATTTTATACGCGTTATCTAATCTTTGTAGAGACAATGTTTGACATTTAAAATATTACTTTCATCTAGCTAATATTCACTGCAGATATTATTATTATTTAGGTTAGAGAATTTTAGAGTGTTTAATAATATTCACTTATTTGTCCTAATGTCCTAATGTCTAATGTTTTAGTTATCAAGCTTTCTAATTACTTCACATTTAACTCCTTGTGTAGAATATTCAAATGGTTTTGATATTATTGTGTTTGTTGGAACATATTTCGGACATAGACTTTGTAACATTTCTCCTACCTCAGAGGATTTGGGTTATTGCTTATCATAATGTTGTCCAATTTACCACTAGATGATCATGTTATTATCAATATTTTATTATATTAATTTCTATTTTTGTGTGTGTGTGCAGGTTAACCTTTGGCGTCAGGTTTTTGTACCGTCATGTTTTCCTGACTTAGGTATTTGGCCCTAGCAATCATGACGGTGTATCTCATGAAGTCCTAACCAGACCAAATGAGATACAGAGCTTGTAGAGTCCTTAGATTTAATTGTAAAACTAATAAGAAATTTTAAATTAATAAATATTTTCTTTTTCCTCTCTATACCTTGTTTATTTTATACTTTTTCCCTAAACTTTAGATTTCCCTATTACAGAGCTTTATTGGAGCTTCATAGTTTTCACATTTTCAGTAATGAAGCTTTTAGCCCATGTAGGATGTCACAATTAGTTGTGACCTTGACCAGGATCTGATTTATTTATTATTTTGCCTATTTAGGCACAATTTGATGTTCGTGAAATGGTCTGAGGTTTGAAAGTGAGGAATGTTCATTGTCTGTACTTGTTCCAACAACCACACATGCAGTCATCTATTAAAAGTTATCTAA
Organism: Thaumatotibia leucotreta; assembly: GCA_025490895.1. NCBI lineage: Eukaryota > Metazoa > Arthropoda > Insecta > Lepidoptera > Tortricidae > Thaumatotibia > Thaumatotibia leucotreta. Next base: position 8,498 of record JALPQI010001535.1, read on the forward strand.
TTTGTGTATTCGTTAATATTTTAGTAAAATAAAGATAAGTTTAATAAGAATTGTTGCAGGTATTCATACAACAAGTATTTATTTCTGTTGGTAAGTTTTATTTTACATTTTTATGATTGTATGTTGAAAAACTAACTGTGTGGGTAAAATTCACGTTTCGAATCGTATTATATCCATTAAGTTCTGTTTTGCATTATGCAAACTACTAATAATTATTATATTTTATGACTTTTATGACATGTCCCATTTAAATGTAATGTTTGTTTTTCGTTCCCTGTCTCGCGTGTGTATATTAAATTGTAGACGTCATTAGATTGCTTCAATCTGGCTTCAAATTCGTGTCTATCTTTCATTTCGATTTTAGAAATATTTCGATCATTTAATTACACTTTACCAGTAAATTATTGTATTTTGTTCTGTTAGGGGTATCTAGGTTACTTTGGCTAGCGTTCTTATAATTTTCTTGTGACAACTGTCTTATTTGTCCCATTTAGGTTATTTTCAGAATTAAGTTTTCAGTTTTATGACTTTCCTTTATTTCGATCTGCCTTTTATTTCGTATTATTACAGTAATTATCCATTTAGCTTAAAATATTTTGCATTTTGTTCTGTTAGGGGTATCTAGGTTTCTTTGGCTAGCGTTCTTATAATTTTCTTGTGACAACTGTCTTATTTGCCCCATTTACGTTATTTTCAGAATTAAGTTTTCAGTTTTATGACTTTCCTTAATTTCGATCTCTGACTTTTATTTCGTATTATTACAGTAATTATCCATTTACTTTAAAATATTTTATTTTGAATTATGTTCTACGCTGATTTATAGGCACATACCATTAATGGGATACCTGTGTAATTCATGTTGTTCAGATTTTAAATTTATGTGGAAGTATATGAAATTATTAACTTTTAAAGAATTACTTCAGACAATATTTTAAGTGCTTTCTAATACATAAACTTGATTGATAACATATTTTATTGATTTATTTTGGAAAGCCAGATTTAATTTATTACTAAAATTGATACCGATGTCCATGGGTTTCAAATATGATAAGGATATTACATAATTTGAAGTTTAATACTTAACAGATTTTTTAAATAAAGGTACAAATTTTCATATTTTTCATGAATTAGTTATATAGTTTAATCCTTTCGAGAAATTTCAATCCATCCTTTAATGTAATGTATGCCATAAATGTCTTTGTCTTGTGGGCGTGTTTCATAGCCACAAACTTATTTCCACTCTTTAGGCTTGCTTTGGAAACTCCTAAGTGAATATGAATCTTTAATTTCATTAAAGAAAAAAAAATCGACACAATTCTTGTTATATTGGGCTGTTAGTGATGTTTTATTTTGTTTTCAAAAAAATGTTGTTCTCTTTTTTGAGTTTATTCTTTTTGTTTGATTTCAGGTTGAAAGTAAATTTATTGTTTCCTTTTATAAGAATGAGCAGTTACTATTTATTATTGACTTAATATTTATATTATACCAAGTTGAGTTAAATAGTCAAAACTCAATTGTAGAATAAATTGTATTCCTTGGTGTATAGGTACATGATTTAGACAAAATTTGCAAATATTCGTTTAATTAAAGAAGCGAAATTTGTAATGTCGGTAGTCTTCTATTTCGAAGCATCGTTGGTTCCGTAGAATTTTGATTTGTACACTTGATAATTAATTTACTTTTCTTATGTTGATATTTACTTTTCCAATTTGTTTTGAGCTTCTGGTAGACTTTTAGATTTTTAAATAATTCATTCAAAGAGTTCTACAAGCCTTATTTTCATATTCAGAGTAACAGGATCCTGCCTGATAACTTATTAAATTACTATACATTGCAGCGGGTTATATTATTAATTTAAATTGTCTATGTAGTTACTATTTAGCAATTTCAGATTTGATGGTTGAAATAGGTGTTATTTAAACAACCACTATATTAACTGATTAAATTTAATTCTTATTACATGGATTTACTTATGTAGCGAAAGCTTATTCATTTTGACTTCAGGTTATAGATATTTATTCCCAGAAATTTAATTTATGTGTCACTTAGGAATAAGTAAAGTATTTAAAATTAACATAAATAATGGAGTGAGAATGAAATTCTAGTACTAAATTATTTTAAATAAATATGCATCGTTATAGGGTTCATTGTATCTTTGCATTGGCGTTGGGGGTAATTTAATATTTACTTATCAAATAGTCAAGTTAAACTAAAATAACATATTTTGTCTTTGAAATTATGAAATAAGAGTTTAGTGACTATAACTGGCTCCTCTTAATGATTTGTTGTTTCTGTAGTGGTCTACCAGGGTGGCTTTTATACACCTGTGTAATATTTAAATATCGTGAGTTACATGTTCAAAAATTTAGCGGTTGAAATTGTCACTCTTGTGCCGTTTAATATGTTTGAGTAGGGTATTGTTGAATAATTTCCCTGAATAGGTTCCCTGATAACCATGTGTTATGATTACATATTGCTTTTAGTAGGATTGGGTCTCTAATTGATTCATTGAATGAGTGCCAATACTATAAATATTCACAATTAGTTTCGCGTTTGTAGGAAGCATTACTGTCTTATTTAAGTTAAATTGATAGATAATTATCAACTTTCATGTTCTTTAAGGGTTAATTTTACATTGGAATCATGATTAATCTATTGAATTTTGATGTTTGATGCTACATATTTGTTTCAACTTACACGTAGTCCTATTTTTTATTAATTCCAATAAAGGTTGATTGGGTATATTTATCTTTAAATTCATACTGCATCTAGTTAGGCCCATTATTTGATTATACAGATAAGTAATTATAAATTTAATTTGAATCACGAACTTCTTTGCACATTTTAGTTTTATTACTTTACCCTTCATTTGCTTTTAATTTAGATTTTTTCATTCTACAGTTTATACTTAGGTATATAAATGGTTAGTCTAAACTCTTAACAGGTAATGATATGAGCAAATTGAGTCATTTCGATTAATTCATTCCCTTCGTTGTTATGACATGATCCAAAATGCTTTTACAGTAGGGATTTCGTGTGGTTTGTATGTATTGTTTATAAACATTGTTTTATCAGTTTCCTGAGCATTTATTACATGGAAATTCTTTTTCCGCCAGCTTACATTAAAGCTGTCAAAGGTGGACGTCGGGTTACTCTGAGACAGTTGACCTCCAAGGTTTTTTAAGACATAAAATCTACATATTTAATTGTTTGATTCCATTTCCATCCATCCATTTTAGTTTGTCGAGTTCTCGTTGTGTTGGTTGTAGATAAGTCACTGTAGTTTTGAGAACACAATCAGGATTCATTATTATGGTTCATTAATAGTTCTTGTTGCTGTTATTTCGGAACATCATTTGATGTGTTTTATAGTTTCTAACGTTCTTAATTGTAGTTATTTACGCGGTTATTTAATATTTGTTTAATGACAAGGAGTTTGATCATAAATATAAAATGTTAGCGTGTTGAAACCAGCCATATTCTGCAAGAAGTAATAGGTACGTTACTTTGCCCAGTTCTTTTTGTTTTAGAAACCGTCCACTTAGGTGGATTCGCAAGTTGCATTCAGTATGATAATAGTAACTTGATTAATAAAATAACGTAGTTTTATTTTTGTCTTGACTTCATAAAATTAAAGATAATATCATATAAACGTCTTTTTCGGCTTCGCCTCAAATTGTTACCCACGCCACTCACCTTTATTGACCTCTCTTAAACAAGGGTTGCATAAAATACTATAAAGATACCTAAGAGATGGTAGATATGCGAGTACAACAATTACAACATATGTATACACTACAATCTTCTCGATGATTCATCTATACACAGATAAACTACATATATACCTATAAATAAGAGGCGAAAACTATTTCTCGTTATTAATACCCACTACTATACTCCACTACTATATTTTATGATTCCGAATAGCACACAGAAAACCAGAGCAAGTAAATATTTGTGGTTCAGTTAGTAAGCAAACATTATGATGGAATTGAGTATGAAATTGACAACAAAATGGCACTATCCACTCTCATATTATCATAATTGTTGTACGAGGTCAAGCAAACATTTTAATTGACAAACAACAGGAATTGATGCTCAATTCGGAATTAATCGTGTTCAAGTGTCCATAGATATATGACGATATAGCATTCTAAAAACAACAATTTAAGATATTACTTTGACGACTGTTATAGACGTTCGCCGTGTGGTGCCGGAATTATGCATACGTTTGTCATCACCCCAAAATATGAAAAAATATGAAGTCGAATTCGTTTACGTCAGAAATATTTATACAATAATTGATTTAGTAACGTGTTTTTATACATTTAGTATATAAACAGATTTCTGATATATATAATCTACATAGTAAATGTTAGATTGGTTAAAATTTATCAATATTTACGCTTCCTACAGATAATTTATACGTTCCGAACTATAAAACGACTAAGTAGGTTTCTACGACGACTAAGTAACTTTCGGATCTCAAAATTCGTGCAGACTTCAAATAGAAGTACCGAGCAATGAATAAAAGGTTAGTTTGTACAAATGTTTGCTTAAACTCGGAGCCATTAGCGAAGCAAAGCTTTGTTTCAAGGACGGAGCACAATTTGTTTCAGCAACTAGTCGGCATATCGGGTCTAAATTACTAGTTTGGAGTTTCCTGTCGAATTACTTTTAGTACTATGTTCAGAATAAATAATTAAATGTTTTTTTAACTGGTTTTCTTATAAGACCTCTTCAGTTACGATACATTTTTTTTTGTTTTTTTTTTTGGGTCAGTTTTGGATGAGCACAGGACCGGGACCAGTGACGTACAAGAAAAGAGGTCTATGCTTAGATTGCTCACCAGTGGGCGATAAACGGCTGAGATGATGATGATGATGACTCAAAATTGGTAAAAATCGCGGCGTCAGTCCCATCCCAACGAGCTCCGCAAACAACGCCGGGCGCGCAAACAGTCATTTTTTGTTTGCCCACACCCCGTCGGCCCGAATACGTAATGACGGACTGGGGGGCTTTGACGGTTTCTGACATTAAATTATAAATTATATTATCTGCCCTCGCCGTAGATTTTTATTTATAAATCAGACCTTGACTGCTTTTTTAGCAGGCGAGTGATATTTAAATTATGGACGGGCGCGAAAATCAATTAGATATCTACTGGAAAATAATTGGTAAGTATAGGTAGGTAATATCAAGTCCACAATATTAGACAAAGTAGAATGATTTGTAACGTATTCAACTTTTTCAGGTACATGTACAATATATATTTATTTATTTCTTGCTTTGTTGATGTCAATAGTTGGTATAATGGCATCTTTAAACTTAATTCTTTAAATATTACTCATTTCGTAATAGAACAATTTCTAGATTACTAAAGTTAGAGAAGCTTTTATGTAGTTGTAACCTATCCAAAAGCATTTGTTTTGATTGTGATTGCATTTTAAACATGTACTGTCCATTTGAATAGGTCACTACTACATGTGAATTACTTAATTTTTTACCTATACTGCTCAACATCTAATAATTTAATAAATCCTATGAGGTGTGGAAACTACTTGCATAAAACCATTTATATTTTGTATTAGGACTTAGCATAAGTAGTTTTTAATTAACTCGCTACCTACCTATATGAAACGGGAACGCAACAATTGTACGTCCCCACTTGTAGAATGGATAACTGTGGATTTGTACTTTAACAGATAATGTGCTAATTTCAGGTAGATAATGTACCTACTTAAGTATTTTCTTTCATAATTTGGAAGCTGATTTCGACTGAGTGCTCCTCGTGTTTAGGGTTACATACCCAAAGTGTAAAATGGAAACCTATTAGTAAGGTTCTGCGGTCTATCTATCTGTCTGTCCGTCTGTCACCAGGCTGATATAGTATACCGTGATAGTTAGACAGTTGAAATTTTCTCTGACGCTGTATTTCTGCTTCCAATGTGACATCAAATACTAAAAAAACGATTAAAATAGATATATTAAAAGCTCTCGTAAAAAAAAATATTGTTAAGCTCGTCTTTTTGCCGTTTTTATAATAGATTGATAACGGTATGGAACCCTTCGTTCGCGAGTCCAACTCGCACTTGGCCATTTTTTTATTCTGAAAGTCTAGCAGGGTTGCTTCGCACGAACTAGAATCAGCTATGAAAGTCAAAATCGTATCAAATAAAATTTCAACACGACGTAGAATCAAATCCCGACATTTGAAATAGAGTGGCCGTGTGGTGACGGCAGTAAGAATACATTTGTCACCACCCCAACTCCTCCCGCGGGTGTCGTAAGAGTCGACTAAGGGATTGAAGTGTCACTGACCATTATTTGATAAAAGAATTGATGGTGGGCAGCAGCGTCACCATAATGGACACATTACTGCGATCGTCAATCCGCTTGCCCAGCGTGGCGATTATGGGCATTTACCTCCTAATGCGTCTATACGCATAGTTAATTGGAGAGGCCTACGTCCAGCAGTGGACTATCATAGGCTGATTATGTATGTATGTGTATGTATGAAATAGAGTTGCAATCGAGTTATCAATGTTATCTTGGTTTCATAGATAGATGGTTATCAGCCGCTGTATAATAGGCATGAAATCTATCTTTACAAAGTTATTATACTTACCATACCCATGAGGATAAAACAAATTATTTCCGAATATTATATGCGTAAGTTATTATACCAAGCACATCCCCGGGAGAAACGTGAAACTTTGCCGGATATAGGTAGTGAATAAGCAAAAGTCTAAAGTTTCAGGATTTAAAATTATCGGACTTAAGAGAAAAAATATGGGTATATTTAAAATATGCCCACGTTTGCTGGTTGACAAAAATCTATAATGGAATTAGTTAGAAGTAAGGTTGAAAGTAATTAGGTGCAAAATTATACAAAAGATCGTAAAATCCCCGTGTTTCCACTTAGTGTTCTGAGCGAGCATTTGTTCGTTCGTGGGCTGAAGAACTGTGAAATCCTGTTTTCATCTGCCCAAGAACGAACGAATGCTCTCTCAGAATACTAAGTGAAAACGCGGCTTATGTGGTCGAAGTGTATCCGTAAGGGCCCCGTCGATAAGATAAGATACTTAGGTGTAAAAAAATAAGCTTAGGTTTGTAAAAATAATAAACGACGAATTTAGGCTTAGCCAAATAGTTATTTATTATGAACTCACAACACAACAATTTACTTAAATACTTAGTATAAGTAAACTTATTCGAACAAATAAGAAGGCTTTAGACAGTATATCGATCGAGTTACTCTCTAATGGAAAACTGGACCCACATTCAATGAGATAAATTAAGTTAACGCCTTTGTACTCCCCTTTTAGTAAAGGTTTGATTAAGCTCTTGAAGCATGTCTATTTTCCTGTTGACTCAAGTATAGGTACTTCTATCATGTTATATATTTGGAGCGACCTTGCTGCCGACGAAAAATTATCGATCTCTATTATCAAGGCTTTAAAGTGTTCAATTATTATCAGTTTGATTTTACTTAGCTTCAACCTGCTTTAATTTATGTCTATGATATAAGCGGATTATTAATACATGCTATTGTTGGATTTTTCCGTATCATTTCGGAACTTGCGGAGTCTTGGATTTTAGGGAAACCTACGTGCGGCCAGAGGTAGCAGGATAATGTAGCAGGCATGTGGAGCGATACTATCGCCGAGCGCAAATACCTATGATATAATATACATATATAGCAAAGACAAACAGTATGCTATGCAGCACTACGACTACAATAGGTACCTATTACGATTAAGCCTGTTCGTACGTTGGGTGGACTAAATAATTAGGCTTTAATATATTGAGTTTGGTCGCTTTCTGCATTGTCATAAAATCGAACTTGGTCGTTTTCTGCATAACTATCATAGATGACTTAGTACTCAATTGTAACTGATAGGTACGAATATCGAAAGGCGAGTCCGCTGACAGGCACTCCAATGGACACGAGGGAACCGCTCACATCTTTTTCGCTATTTTGGCTACACAACCCTGGCCTCCGTAGTTCCTAGTCCTAGTGGGTTGGTTAGTGACCCTGTCTATGAAGCTGGAGGATAAGGGTTCAAATCCCGGCGAGGGCTTTATTTGTCTATTTATTTTATCACAAATATTATTTGTTCCTTGGTCGTGGGTGTCTTTGTATTTAAGTATTATGTATATGTAATGTTGTCTATCGGCGACCTCCATTGCTATGCGGATGACAGTACTGGGGATACTTTTTACACAGGCCGTGCTAATATCCCTCGCTCTGTGGTACTGGAAAGTCGCGGAAAACTTGTGTCTGACATCGAGAACACTTTATCTAGAGTCTCGTTATGGGGTCGGGATAACCTAGTCAGGTTCAACCCCACAAAGACACAAGTTTGCGCGTTTACCGCTAAAAAAACCCCATTTACTGTGGCTCCAAAGTTCCAAGACACAGCTCTTACCATGTCAGGGAGTATTGGGATACTCGGAGTCGACATTTCCAACGACGTCCAATTCCGATGTCACCTAGAGGGAAAAGCTACGCTGGCATCCAAAAAGCTCGGGGTGCTCAATAAAGCGAGGGGATACTTTACTCCGGGGCAAAGACTTCTGTTATATAAGTCGCAAGTCAGACCCCATATGGAGTATTGCTGTCACCTCTGGGCAGGAGCACCTGTATACCAGCTTGCACCCTTTGACTCGGTTCAGAGACGAGCTGTCCGAATAGTCGACGATCCCAGACTCACAGGCGGTATTGAACCCTTAAGTCTAAGGAGAGACTTCGCCTCCTTATGTGTGTTCTATCGTCTGTACAATGGGTTGTGCTCTGAAGAACTGTTCGACATGATGCCAACGTCCACTTTTCATCATCGCACCGCTCGCCACCGACTGGGCGCTCATCCTCACACCTTGCAACCTAAATGGTCGCGCACCGTGCGGTTTCAAAGGAACTTCCTCCCGCGGACGGTCCGTCTGTGGAATGAGCTCCCTGCCGAGGTTTTCCCGTTGGACTACAGTATGGGGTTCTTCAAAAGAGGAGTGTACAAGTTCTTATTGGGTCGGCAACGCGCATGTGACACCCCTGGGGTTGCAAGCGCCCATAGGCTACGGTGACTGCTTTCCATCAGGCGGGCCGTATGCTTGTTTGCCACCGACGTGGTATAAAAGAAAAAAAAAAATTTAGCTGTCTTATATCGTCGGTTGACAAGCAATAGGTACTCATAATAAAAACTGTCACTACTCTTAGCAAGCTCTTATGTCAGTATTGATTCAGACTTGAGATACGAGCTTTATTTCAAGTAGGTATTCGTTACTTAATGAGTTTTGATTGTCAATCGACGATATATTATATCGTCGCTCGGTACCCACATTACAAGCCTTAATTGAGCTTACCATGGGACTAGGTCGATTTTTGTAACGGTGCATTCAGACCAAACGAGCATTCGTTATTCTATATCACGTTTTGTGTAAGGATCGAATTTCGTAGAGTAGGGGGTTAGAATAGCGAATGCTCGTTTAGTCTGAATGCACCTTAAGATTTGTTGTGTAAGATCCTTGCTATATATTTACCTAGCTGTACATCAAACATGCTGTGCTGTGTTGCTGTGCATAATTATTCTAAGGATTAAGCGTACTTCTACATTTAAAAGCATAATTAAAGTGAGTACGTGTCGTCGCGTGTCTAAGGATCATAAACTTGGATTAAGCATTTGTTCACTACGGGGCTGTAAAATTCTATCAAAATTCCGCCTAACGCATAGTGTTTTAATAACTACAATGAGATCTTTGTGAACTGATTTTTTTACTAAATATACCGCGTCGAGTATTTAATTTTTCGGCAAGGGAGTTTTTTGTTGGTATAAATACCTACATTAAATTTATTGTGAAGCCTTAATAATTTATTTTTTATTGTTTCTGCGATCGCCAATCCGCTTGCCCAGCGTGGCGATTATGGGCATTTACCTTCTAATGCAACTATTCACACCACCACGAGCTTACTACTTATCTTATCTTTTTTAAATCTTAATATTGGAAGAGGAGCCGTGTGGTGACGGCAGTAAGAATACATTTGTCACCACCCCAACTCCTCCTGCGGGTGTCGTAAGAGTCGACTAAGGGATTGAAGTGTCACTGACCACTTTTTTGATAACGATTGATGATGGGCAGCAGCGTCATCATATTGGACACATTACTGCGATCGCCAATCCGCTTGCCCAGCGTGGCGATTATGGGCATTTACCTCCTAATGCGTCTATACGCATAGTTAATAGGAGAGGCCTACGTCCAGCAGTGGACTATCATAGGCTGATGATGTGATGAATATTGGAAGAGGAGTCCAAAAATTATATACCAAATATTGATAAAATGTAATGTAAATAATTGATAAAGTTCTGGGATTGAATATTTGTCATAAAATAATTACATGGCAGAATGGCCCCCGCGGGAAATGCATGTTAGCGTGAATACACAAATGATCCGGTTAAGTTATTACCCCCATGTTCGCTCGTAACTCTACTTACGCGCATATTTATTCTCGCAAGACTTAATTAGCGCTGGAGATTTTTACACGATAAAATATTATTTTACTGCATAAAATAAGGTAGGTATATAATTTAAAGCGTGGAAGGAAACGAGTAGTAACTAATTATAAAGGATAGATATTTATAAGGGTTAAAAGGCTTATTTACATTTTAAGTGCTTATACGTTTTAAAATGGGTTTTTTCACGGCAGTCTAATTCAAACGCAAGTTATTATGTTACCAATTGGAGATTTAAGTTCACTGTTATAACTTTAAGTTGGTTGATACAAACAAATTCACCCATAATTTTAATTTTACATACCTACGCAATAATGAATAAATTGCTTCCGGTATTATATTTTTATGAAACTAAGCCAACTGTTGATCATCTTTTTAAACTCATCATCATCAGCCTATGATAGTCCACTGCTGGACGTAGGCCTCTCCTATTAACTATGCGTATAGACGCATTAGGAGGTAAATGCCCATAATCGCCACGCTGGGCAAGCGGATTGGCGATCGCAGTAATGTGTCCACTATGATGACGCTGCTGCCCATCAACAATCTTTTATTAAATAATGGTAAGTGACACTTCAATCCCTTAGTCGACTCTTACGACACCCGCAGGAGGAGTTGGGGTGGTGACAAATGTATTCTTACTGCCGTCACCACACGGCTAAACTCACTTTTTTTTAAATATGTAACAATTTTAAATTAAGTTCTTTAAAAATCACAATCAATTAAACTTAAAATTTTTACAAAACTCGCATTTAAAATTAATGGTAGTAGTATACCTTGTACGAGTAGTAAACATTATCAAAAACACTATAGTAAACACTACTCGTACCCAAACGGTACGTTAACCAACCGGTTTTAAAATGATATCCTCCTGTATGTATTACTTAAACGTATTCACAATGAAATATTTTCTATTCTTGTTAATTTCAGCATACACCTGAGTTTAATCGTTTCATTATATTTATAATTATTATGTCTCACAAAATTTAATAATTTTAGCACTATTGCAAATCATGCAAATAGCATCTCCATGGTGTAACTGCATGACGTACTGCGAGTTATGAAGTGATTGGTCACTGGACGTCAGACCAATTTCCAGACAATCCAGAGCAATGGTGACATCCAGCAGTACTGAGATATAGGCTGATGATGAGATGAAATATGTAACTGGGTCTGTCAAGGTATTTGAGGATTGTGCAACGATCTAAAGTTTTTTAGGTCCCAGTCTTTTATGTGTGTTCAGCGATTGAAAAGAAGCATACATAGGTATGCTTCTTTTCAATCGCTGAACATGCTGTTGACTATAGAGTCAACAGCATGTGAAGGTTTTTTACGTGAGTAATATTTATAACAATGGGATGTCGCCGTTTTTGATACAGATAAACAAAACTAGAATAAAATGTTATATTTAATCAGTTTCTAGAGATTCGTTGGCCGAAATTAATTTAATTAAGCAAAGTCTCCTACAAAATCTTAATCATTATATAATATATGTACATTAATATACATCGACACAAACATGGAGTGATGTTTGCTAATGTATATCAAAAACATATTTGGTTCAAGTTTTATGTTTTTATTGTTTCCACTACTAGAAATTATTGTTCCTGACTTTTATTTTCAGCGATGGTACCAGCGATATGCGCTTCACGTGATAATCCATTATTTTCTTTAGTTTAAATTATATCCTCCTGGATTATAATTATGTTCACTCCAAGCAAAATTTTGCAAATATTCAAAGGCAAGGTACGCACAGATAAAAGAAACCCATCAAAGAGTTTTCTACCTACTATGGAAGAGGTTGAAACAAGTGGCTAGAAATACGTAGACAAAGGAAATAGTAATTACTTCAAGAAACTTAATTACGGAGAGCTCTTTGAGGAAATGTATAAAATGCTTAAAATGCTCTTCAAGACGACCTCTTACTCACGATAAATAATAACAGACAAAAAAAACAGAAAACTAGCATTAAAAGTAGAATTTTGTTGTATTATATGTATAACATACTTACGTTCCCTATATCATTGTTGCTGATTTTTAAATTCTTAGACTAAAATGGCTGCGATGATGATCTTGACCTACAGGTTGGGTACACCCAAGAGACTAAACAATAACAGGAAATACGTCAATTTTATAATAATGTTTCACAATTTTTCAATTGTAGCTGTTAAAAATATTGTTACAACCACACACAATTAATTTATCACGACGTTTCGAACACTTTACAGGGTTCGTGGTCTACTTACGGGTATCAACTGATATAATCCGTTTCCATTCCTGGTTGTGTGTAATTCATGAATGACTATCGCGGTAACCTGCGTAAATACATTTCATCTATTTTTCCCGAATTAATCATTAATAATACCGGAACGTGGGCGAAGGCAACTTGGGCGGGCAGTCGAAGGCAGGCGAACGCAGTGGTTGTTTGTACCACCACCACGTGTCCAGCCAGGTTTCGCTTCAGATTTAAGCAGGATAACATTCAGTGAATTTACCCTACTATACTTAGCGAGATATTTGCAGCGTCCACGGAAGACTGGACGTAGTTCAATTCAATTCAATTCAATTCAATTTAGTTTATTCATATAAAACAATAAATACATTGTGTTTGAAATTTCCTTAACCTAAATATTAAATTAAATTATCAATTCTTATTATCATTTAAGTTTACATATTTTAATTATTGATTACAATTACATTACAATATTATACATTATATCTACTACATCAACTTACATAATATAATTTAAATTCAAATTTGAACGAAAATAATGTCATAGTATAGTTATGAGTATAGGATGTCATGTGTATAGTTATGAGTAAACTAGTTGTATACAATTACATTGATTTCAAGAGATACCTTATATCGTAAATAATGTTGTAGATATTTTTATTATGTAGTCACCTTCATACAATCTTTCAAATCGGTTCAGGTTACCACCAGAACTGTTTCAACCTTTGTAAGACGTATAGACAATTCTCATTATAAAAATAGTTTTACAGAAACAATAGTAGGTATGTAGATCCTGTTAGGCCAGCCGTAAACCTGTTACTTCTTACGTAAGTTATAGGATACCTATATGAGATAGTGATATTCACCTCTCATTCCTTAGTATAGCTCAGTTCCTATAAATTACGTAAGAACTTACAGGTGTACGGCTGACCTTACATGATAACAAATAATATGGATAGTCTAAGGTGTGGTAGTATACACACGTATACTTATATACAAATTACATGCCTATGGGCGTTGACAATATGATGAAGTCTGTTTAACAATTGTCGCACCTATCACCATGGTGAAATAGGGGGGACTTATTATGATCCTGTTTTTACCGTTTATCGTGCTACTCATCACTTTTCATATTTATCAGAACGTGACGGCTACGCCGACAAAGGATAAACATGGCTCCATCTTAGTCCTTACAGGTCGCAAACGTAACACCGTGTTAGTCGAAGAACAGAAATGTCTTTGTTTTTTCCTTTCTACTCGTAGCACGGCAGGAAAATGACATAAATTTAATCAAAACTCGATGTTCATACATTATTTCAGTGGATTATTGGATGTTTATGTGTCATTATTGTTTGTCCTTAATCGCGATTCTACACAATATGAATTCCACACAGGTAAAGATTATCATATGAGTTGTACTTCACAGTCATTATTTTCTTGTACTCTTTCTATTCACGATTTTACCCAATAATTTTATTATGACTTAGTAGTAGTTGAATTTTATCACATGCGACAAGTGAAAAATAAGTTAAGTTCTGTTTTAAAGTGTATTTATAAAATGGTATCCAAAAAACTCAAGCAGCTAGCTAGATCTTGATGTCTACGAGTATATTGCCGTAGTCAAAACATGAGAGGTAGTTTGCTAAGCATATTTATGCATGATAAAGTCATAATTATTATTAATTTGAATGTTTAAGTATCATAGTATTGAATATGACGACGAATTTCATATGTATTTACCAAATCTTATCAAATTAAAAATAGCAGGTCGAAGTGGACAAGCGACAGCCGCATATTATAATTAAAATTGACTGAAACAGTGTTTTGTACTCAAACTGGTTTCTCCTAAAAATAATCGTTACCAACTGGAAGTGACTATTTATTTCCCTTGACTTTCTACAACTCATTTTGATCAGATTATTATCAGGGCATGACAAAGCATAAACGCTATTGCTTTTACTAGAAAACCACTAAGTAACAGTAAAAGCATTCTGGTATTTATGTTTTTTCTTGGTACCACAAAATTGACAATACATATAATTGGCTCATTGAATTAGAAATTATTTTAATTCAATTATTGATAAAAATGTTTAAAACATCGAAAATTCCTTTATAATAGGGTGTTTACTAGGTATTTTTCTTCCATCTATTGCTCTCTCTCTAAAAATCAATTATTGGTCTGATTTTAGTAATTATTATTATGGATTATAGTATTGAATTTAAAACAGTATTGGTTCTACGAATAAATCCGTAGTAGGAAGAACTTCTTCACGAATCGGGTCACACGTCGTCAACTTGGGGTCGTGCAAGTTTCTTCCAGAGCATCTATTTCTAGTCCGGGAAGATTTAACTGGAATCACTTTGAAAGGCAGCGCGGGTGCGCTAAATGGCCAGCCCGGGGAATAAATTGCGCGTAATTTTATTACCGGTCCCTTAACAGGGAAACTTTGAACTAGCATGAGGTGGGTGGAAACTGTCCGCTGACGGGAACCCCAGCATTTGTTGTCGGGAAATGAATTTTAATGACTGCTACTTGAAATATAGTGGACGTTTGAACGTCTTTTCAGGTGTACGAACATTAAGAATGATGAAAGCATCTGAAATGCTGAGGTTTCGGTTCGTAGGGTATCATGGAATAATATAATTTTATTGAATTGTTTATTTTATCCTTGGATGTCGTTTCTTGATTATCTATTTAACCTTTACAAAAAAATATATACAGCTCAGTATAGTATCAGGGTCACTGCAAATATGTTGTACAATATGATTTTCTGAAAATATTAGTGATAGTTTTTGATATAGCTTTAATCTCTATTTGCATGTAAATTATAATTGGTATTAGTATACTGTAATCGTAATATTATATATATTATCTTCTAATCGTTAATTTCTAAGTCATCATGAAATGGATGGCCTACTTTCATATTTGTCGTTGGTACACAGACTGCATTGACTACTATTTCTCATTTTAGTTCAGTTTAGGTCAGTGAACTGGCTGAAAAATATCTGACTGATTCAGACTAGATCAAAAATAACTTACCGTTCAAACTCGGTCTAACCACTAGTTTTCATCATATTAATTACCCAGCGCAGGTTCAACCTTTCATTCAGATTGAATACTGTGCTTAATATTTAATTAGTCATTAGGTGTTTTCAATAAGTAGTAGAATTTACACAACATGCTAACAAGCGATTGACACTGTCTCTACATTATTTTATAATCTTACGTCTTGCTGATGTGCATTGACAAGATAAAAGAGACTGCTATACTCTAACCCCCTTATTCATAAACGTGTGCTAACTTAACAAGCTGCTAATAATTGTTTGTCCCTTTTGCTCTTATGGACACATTGTTAAGACCGAAAGGGACAAACAATTATAAGCACCTTGTTAAGTTAGCAGACGTTTATGAATAAGGGGGTAACTGGCATCGGGCCACGGAGTTTGGGTATGGCATACCACGGGGGTTACCATGACGTACTAATGCGATTCAGGGAAAGGGACAGAGATAAACGACTCATTAGCCTTGTCCTTTTCTCTCGGCCTAAACGGAATCGCATTAGTACGTCATGGTAACCCCCAAGTGGGATATCACTTGATGTAGATAAGTATTTAGTATCAATTTTCTCCGATGTCATACATGATCTATGGTAACCTGATTACCGAACCCAAACCTTACTCGTATAATTAATTATTGTATTTTGGTCATTTTCTTGTTTACATACCTATAGCAATTTGTTTAGATAGTATATTATATTTTTTAGTTTAGTTATTTAATATCTAGTATATTAATAAATAATAATCATTGAAACATGTTACCAAAATATATTTTTTTAAGTATAATTTTCTTGGACATCCCGATTTATGTTATTTTTCTTTTGGCTTACAAATCCAATAGGGATGATGACTGTAGTTAAAATAAATTATTTAACATTATGCACGACATAATACACAAAGAAATTATTACTAAGATGTAGATTGCAGTAATTTTTGTACAGAACTTAATAAATTGAAAAGAACTTAAAAGAGTAGGTCAATTGGCAGTACTCAAACGTGACATCACTTTTGAGTATTTCATATAAAATTTCATACTATTCCATAGTGGGGATCGTTTTGACAGTTCGAAATAAAGATGCTGATTTGACTTGCCAGTCATCATGCCTATTGGGTTGATATTATAATGGGGGTGTCTAATTCACTTGTAACAATAGCTGTAATTAAGAGGGTTTCATTATCTACCTTTTAGATTCTTAGGTGTATAATTTTGCCAGCCTCCTTGGCCTAGTGGTAGTGACACTGCCTACAAAGCTGGAGGTTCCGGGTTTGAATCCCGGCGAGGGCATTATTTGTGTATTTATTTATCACAAATATTTGTTCCTTGATCATGGCTGTCTATGTATTGAAGTAGGTATCTATATGTATCTATCTATTATACAGTGTGTTGCCTACAACCGGGCTGAAAATTTAAATGGTGCATTAATAAGCTAAGCAACAATCATTTCAACATATAAGTATAGTAATTAAAAAAAAATGGATTTTTTACATTTTTTTTACTTGGAAGTTTTGTTATTACTTGACTTAAAAGTTATTAATAACTTATCATTTTTGAAACATTGACAAATGTACAAAAACTAAAAAAAAAACGTACCAAACTAGTGTGAAAATAAAACCACAATAACTATTATGACTCAGTACCTGGTATACTTTCTTGATGTCTTGCGACTGACAAGCTACGATATCGTGATGCCGAGATCCAGTACTTCGGATCCGTAACTTTTGAATAACAATATCTCCAAACTTATCAATTTTTAAACATCGGGACCTTTACAGGATTATTGCGAATAGTCTAAGGAGTCACCTTTTTCATTTTTCTCCCGTGTTCAAGACCACACACTGTATATGTCGTCGCCTGGTACCCACATCACAAGCCTTAATTGAGCTTACCGTGGGATAAGGTCGATTTGTGTAAAGATGTCACAAGATATTTCTTATTTATTTATTATTAATATTATTATCATTATATTAAGATCTTGCGAATTAAAGGCTATCTAGGATATCTACTCGAATCACATAGAAAAAAAACGACTAATGTTAGGTTAATTAAGAAAACGCCTGATAAAACATCCTTATTATCGTTGACATTATTTAATTATTTATTTCGAATAGAAAGTGTATAAAGAAATATTCTCTGTACTTTTAATTCAAGCTACCATTCTACCACAGGACTACGAGTATAATTATTGACATTTTAATGTCACTATTGGAATTGGAACGCCAAGCCTCATTTTGCTATCTTGATTTCATGTTGTCAATTGTAGGGAGAAATGAGTCAGCCTTTCATCTCCGTGCCTTTTTCTGCCCCAGTGAGCAGTTAAACTGCAAGGTTCGCTGAGTGATCTTTTCTAGATGCATAGCTGTGATAAACATGACTCTAATCTGATGTGAAAAGAAGCAAAAGATAAGTAGATGCCATAGGACGATTGTATCAAAAATCAACTTTACGTAAGTTCAATTTTAAGGCTTGTATTATGGTGTGTCCATAATATTAGATACTCAAATAAACGACTATGACCAGTAGGCTTATGATAGTCCCGTCTTTAATTGGTTGTCGTGGTTCCCGTAATGTACGAACAAGTACCTATGCAAGTGCGAAAGTGACGCGTACCACGAAAAACAGTTATCGTGTGACTATGGCCCCGGCCACATGACCACGGTGCGGCGTCGTAAACGTAAAACGGCGCGGCGTCGTGGCATTGCACGTTATCGCACCGTGGGAAATTACGGCGCGGCGTCGTGGCATTGCACGTTATCCCACCGTGCGAAATTACGACGCGGCGCCGGGCAAATCCACGTTGTCGCGACGGGCAGTTTAACGTTGCGGTGCCGTGTGGAGTAGATGCATAAGTTATTGATTTTCAGTGTTATCACATGATGCCTATTATATAAAAAAGTTGTCATTTTTGTCGTCGTGAAAATATTTTTATACATTAAGTTGTTGATTTTCAGTGATATTTAATGAGGCTTTTATAGACTTCAATCCTGTGATTTATTTAAATTTATAACAAATACTGTTTCCTATTTTTATGTACAAGTTGTTGATTTATATTTAGAGATATAAATTGATGCCATAAAAACATCTGTTTTATGTAGATTCTTGATGAATACTTTTAAATAAATTGTTGATTTTTAGTGATGATGATGCCATAAAGACTATATGGATACACATATTATTTTAAGCTAAATGTTGTCATCTAGAGTAATAATTATTTTTTCACCACACTGCTCGTAAACACGCTGTTTGTCCTTCAATTTCAGAGCGCAAAACTGTGTTTTAATCTCTAGAGGTTAAAGTAATTTTTTTTTAATCTTCTGGGTAGACTAAAGCAATAACTTATACGGCCTGAGAGTGCAATAAGCTTTTTGACGTTTGAACTAGACAGTACGTTCGAAAACTAAATAGTATCAAACAGATTCATACACATGAACCTTTCATAATATTATATTCAATATGCTAAAATTCAAATTAAATACCACATTTTGTTGTAAGCGGCTTTTAATTAAAAGTTCTAAAAATACGACAAATAAAAACAATAGGAAAATAAAAGTGTTGACACTATGCAAATTTCAGAACGCATCCGAATATTTTTTTCTTTTAAAATCTAAACGAGATCGGTCGTGTTTTGTTTTCTTTCACTTTTAATTTTCAAGATTTCGGGTAATTGCGAGATGCGAAAGTGGGATAATTCCGAAAATCACAGAAAATCGCCAATAACATGAGCCTCATTTTGGAGTTATCCTGAATTTTAAGCATTGCCACGCCAAGAGAAATATTTGAGGTTATTATTTTATTATTTGTTTATTTTTTGGAAGTTGAGGACTTGCAAATAAATACCTTCTAATTTTTTATGTTTGAGTTTTATTTCGCATGTTTCCTCGCTTTAGTGTGGTGAAAAATGTTGTGTTTCACTCGGCAGCAAAGCTTGTTCAACTCTCGTGCCTTAAAACCCTCACATCGCTCAAGATTCCATTTTATGAACCACTCGCTGCGCTCGTGGTTCAAATTCTGGAACTTGTGATCACTAGTTTTCAGTGCCTTGTACTTCCTTATGAAATGACTTCCATCATGATTCATAATAGAAAGATATGGATTTATCCAATATTTTCTTTTCCTTTGATTTTTCTTCATGTTTCTTCTTATAAGTAGCAGAATACGTGTTATGGGATCCATGTCAAATTGCAGTTTGATCGCAAAAATGTTTGGAGAAGTATGAGAAGGTACGGCGTCGTGGTACAACGTGACACCGCACCTTGCATCTACTCCACACGGCACCGCAACGTTAAACTGCCCGTCGCGACAACGTGGATTTGCCCGGCGCCGCGTCGTAATTTCGCACGGTGGGAATGGGATAACGTGCTATGCCACGACGCCGCGCCGTAATTTCCCACGGTGCGATAACGTGCAATGCCACGACGCCGCGCCGTTTTACGTTTACGACGCCGCACCGTGGTCATGGGGCCGGGGCCTATGATAAGCCACCAGGTTTGACATAGGAAATTTTTGTGTAAGGAGAAATGGAATCTCTGAAATATTATAACACGGCGAAAAATCGTGCCGTGCTGTCGTCATGTAGCGGCGAGTTCAGTGCCATGCCTATAACGGAGACCTAGTAGGCTCCACCACCTAAGACAAAAAAATATTTAGTAGAAAGTACCTACATCATATCAGGAAATTCGAGAATGATTTCGAATACAAAGGATAGGCATCGCTATGATATATTATTATGTACGTCAGAACGCAAATTTTTGAAGGAGGAAATTCTCTAATTAATGTCGTTGGCGCAACTTAAGCAGATTACGAGTCTGTTAAGGGCGCTTAAGGCTGTCATTTGTTTTGAGAATATTCGTTTTGTTGGATTCTTCCGTTATACTTGTATTTAAAACAGACTTATAACAGAAACGGTCCGTCTGTGGAATGAGCTCCCTGCCGAGGTTTTCCCGTTGGACTACAGTATGGGGTTCTTCAAAAGAGGAGTGTACAAGTTCTTATTGGGTCGGCAACGCGCATGTGACACCCCTGGGGTTGCAAGCGCCCATAGGCTACGGTGACTGCTTTCCATCAGGCGGGCCGTATGCTTGTTTGCCACCGACGTGGTATAAAAAAAAAAAAAAACGCTCTCAGTTTTCTGAATTATTCAATTTTCTTTAAATATGACTATGTGGTCTTGCTGAATATTCATTTAATTGGCAATTACATTTTTCTATGCCATAAGAACTTAAGAATCGAGTGCAATGGTGTGCTCTTGTGTTGGAGACCAAGACTCATTTTGGGTCGCTGCGCCCATCCAGTAAGTAAGTATAAGAACTCAATGGTCAATACTTCTGCCTAATATTGAACGTTACTAGAACCACAATATTTAATTCAGATCGTTAATAAGGCGTTAAAAGTTGTCTTTTGTCAGCTCACTTTCAACCAGGAAACAGATCTTTAAGGCAAGGCAGAAAGTCGCTAATGGCCGAGACGCACGGATAAATTTAGTTAGGCCCCTCAGCAAAGTTTGCCTGTACGAATACGTGAGTAAGAAGTTTCCCGATCGAAGCACGTGAACACATTTGTAATGTTGTTTTATTATTCCCGTTTCCCGAATTTTACTCATCTGGCCAAACATTGTTATTATTACAGCAACGAGCGAATTTTGCTCTTGGAAATGGTTCATGGATGTTTTTTCATATATTGTGTTACCAGTACATTTTCTGTTTTAATTATAAACCACTCTCGAACATTGCCCATACGAGTCTGTACATGTCTGTACATTGTCGATCGATATGAGTAGTAGCATACTTACCTATAGGTACTACAATTTCCCTGCCTACTGTAACATGTGATGCTGCAAATTAAAAACCCTTTTTAAATTTATAATTTTAAAGGAATGAGGAAAACACGTACAAAAATGAAAAAAACATTACGTATAGTTAAGTGTATTATGTAATATTATGTATTTCAAGTATGTGATTTGTAATTTTGGAGTTAATGTAATTAGAAATGCAAATATCGTTATTTTTCAAAAGTGACCTCTGTATGCAACCTCTAAATATTATTCAATTTTCATGAAATTTGGCATAATGTTTATGCTATAGAGACACGGGGCCGCGCAAAGTGTGTAAAAAACTATTTTTTTTGCTTGACAAAATGAAACATTCTATTGTCCGTCTGTCTGTCCGCAGCATATCTATTGAGATTTTAACAAGAATTAAGACAGGTATACATATTTATCACGCCAAGAAAGTGTAGAATAAAGACTAAAAAAATTTTTTTTATTATTAATTTATTATATTTTTTTATTATAATATATTCATAATTACCTCCCCAACTGGTGATGCAAGGATGGTTTTTTTTAATTGCTGCACTCCTATAGTGTGGGGTATCATTGGATAAAGGTATCATAAGAATAATAAGGATTTTAGAAGAAAGACTTTTTCTTAAGTCAATACTTTCAGAGATAATCGCTCCAGAATTAAAGAAAATAGTGTCTACCCCTCTAACTTTTGACTCGTGGGTCCAAAAAATATGGAAAACATCATGAATAGTGGACTTATAGGATACTTTAAACAAAACTATTTCGAACATAATCGGCTAAGCCGTTTTTGAATAGCTACGGAACTCTATACTGAGCAAGGCCCGACATGCTCTTGGCCGGTTTTTTATTACTTGCTCTCGAAATAAGAAAAGAAGAAACCGAATAATAAAATTAAGTCAAAGAAAATATTAGGTACAACGTAGGGATTAGGAATTTAATATACAAAACGAGATATAACAATAATTCTTTGTACCTATTTATCTTAATAAGTAGATAATATAATCTTGAAAATTTTCCTGAACCTGTCTGTAATGCCTAAAAGTAAAAATGCCCATAACAGAGATTGGAGAAAGATATTCTTATAACTCTTGAAGCGCCATACCTAATTCAGATTCAGTCTTGCGGACATTTCCGTTATTTTATTAGTTTTAAATATGATTGTAAATCAAGAATATTTGACATTTATATACTTGAGATGACAGCAGTTACAGGCATTACATACTTATCATGTAACAAAGACAGAGGTATGCCCCTAAACAGATCCCCACTGTAGGCTTAATGGTGGTACCGTGTTTAATCGTTTGTCGTTGTTGCCGTCAGGTCCTAACAAGTATGTACAGTCGAGTGCATTAATATATAGACACATTTGTAAGGGATCAGTATGTAGAAGTGTATATATATTAATGCCCTTGACTGTAAGTGCGAAAGTGACGAGTAGCACGATAAACGGTAAACGCGGGACCGTAGTAAGTCACCTGGTATTGTTACACCCTGAATGTTATCGAAAATAAAATATTTTTTTTTAAATACATATGTTATAATATAGGTAACCTGTCTCAAACATATTCAGCAAAACGTTTCAAATGCGTTACTTTTAATAAATAAGAATATGTAACGTATTTTTTCAATAACGATGATATTGTTTCGTTAAATTTGCGGGTCACGGTCGGTTATCTGCAAAATAATATGATGCTTTTACTTTATAAGTCTGAAAGCTTTTTATCTGTGCAAATAACAGTCTAAGTCAGCTTATAATATTTTATATAACTTCCACAGTTATAGAAAACTTCAGACACCTATCTACAAAGTTAATAATTTGTTTGACAATACATATAAATAGGTATGTCTACCTACAATACGTAAAAGTACAGTCAATGACATATTCAACGTCAGTAGAAGTACCGCGACCTTGTAAAATATCGTTAATATTATGTAGTCCTCAAAATAATCATGTCATTATGTAATTAAATCCAGCTCGACAATGAAAAGTTTGTTTAATTATAGCTTACAATGTAATTATATTCGCTGCCTGAATTGTTCATTCAGTCGAAAGCGATTAAAATACTGATATGATAATGATGTTTTATTTTTTAATTCTTCAGCATTATCAGAATGTTTTAGGTTTTTAAGACGGCGTCAATCAGGCAACTATAAATATTCTATTAAAAAAATTTCGACTATGCGAAAACGATTTCAATCAGTTATGTGTGTGTTTCATTATTTACGTAAAATTTTACCTAGTTCTAAAAAGTTACATCGGATACCCATCTGTTTTTTCTTATATCGGTGATGCTCTAACAATAACAGGAGCCTTGAGCATTTCGGGCAATAATTTCACTAGTGGCATATCTTTTTTGTCTTCGGTTTATTTCATCGAGGGTATAAACCCGTGTGCGCAGAATGAGCGAATTAGTCTGACGACAACAATATTATATAAAAATGTACCTTATGTATAGATAGCTACTTTACTTCGCATTTTGGCTCGCTCAATCTTGTTTCTCTTAGCCAACCGAACAGAAGTGGCTTTGCTCTTAAATATTAACGCAACACAGTGGCGGGTAAATTACGCACTCCGAAGAAAAGGGCTACAACAGTCATTTATCAAGCCAGCACTGCTTTTAAAGTACACACGATATACGGAGCATTAACTTGAGACGCGCTATATGTTGATAGCACACAGTTTTAAAAGCGGTACTCCACAACACGAATCTGAGACGTAATTTTAGGGATACAGCCGTGAAAAGCCCTTTATTGGAATCCCTTCGTCTGGCAAGCTTCCGCAACGGGAATGACTTATGAATTTTAATTAACTGATAGAAATGTATATAAACCTTTTATTACAACTCCAACAATTTGTGCCTATATACTACAACAGTTAAAAGGGTAGGCTAAATCTTAAAATTGCCCCTAAGGGCTTGTTCAAAAATCATGACGTGATCATATTTTAGCAATTTTTGATGAACGTGACATTGGTGATATTTGATGAAAGTAAGCCGACCCAGCTTGTGATCATACGTGATTTTTGTTACGCCCCCGCTACTCTACTCTCAAATCGATTACATGATTTTTGAACGAGCCTAAACCTAAATTCATATTCTTACTTACTTAGGTACCTAATTTCAGTACCAAGTAATGTCTTTATAAATATGATTTTACTCTTTCTTATTTTAATTGCATAATTTTATAACATTGCATTTTATTTTTATTTAATTATTTGACTGTTTTTATTTATTTATTTGTCTACTGCGTAAGAAGTTGTTAACATTTTGGTCTCGTGGTTTAGCCGCACAACGACAATAACTTAAACAGCAATTAAGCTGAATTGTACTTTGTCAAAGTTTAGACAGTCACGTTTTTGTGGGAGATAATGAATGTTAACACTCTGGTAATTGTACGACCTCCTTGATTAAGGTATTTATGACCGATTAGAAAAGTATGCATACAGGGTGACATATTAAAAGTGAAGCAAGATAATGAAGTAATGAAACCCATAATCTAGATAATGTTAAACGACTTTAACTATGAGGATTTTTTTATATCACTTTTTTATAGGTATTTACTTTTTCTGTGAAGTAACATTCTGTATGCTTAGATATAAACTTTATGAAATACCTCCCCTCTCCTATCCAATGCTAAAACAAGCATTGGAGAAAATATAAAACGAGTTCTTAGGTATATTTAATGGAATATATGTACATCGATTCTAAATTACTTTCCGCAAAAAGACTGTTTAAGAAATCGTACATTTCTGCGCAGACGCCGGGATACCAGACTTAGCAGGCTGTGTAGGCACATTAATACGTAAAGTATAAGTTTGGTTTCCAGGCGAAGCAAGCTTGAGGAAATAAAGAATTCAATATGGGTTTGGGTAGTAACAAGTACTGGGCCAGCGTTGGGACCACACAAAATAGGCATGTTTGATGTCGAGTTGCGGAAAAATGGCCAGAATACAACAACAACAACAACATGGGTAACAACGGTTTCTTGCTAAAACATTAATTACTTACCGAACACCACCATCATGTGCAGAAACAGAGGTATCTTCCAAAGCCGATGCGTCTTCATTCTGACGGCCAGTGTTCAGAAGTGGGATCATCAGATACAGACCCCCAGCCACACGCACACACACACACTTCACACGCGCATAACATCGAATATGATCACTATTATGCTGAAGTAACACATGTTGGAGTTCCGTTATATCTGAAAAAAAAGGAAAAACTTATTTTTCATTTGATATATTTCTACCTCAATATGCACACATCTATTACTTAAAAATAATATTATTGGTTACCAAGATCTACTCAAGATTGCAATGCTTATCTATTAGTTGTCAATTAATTAACTTTAGGTTAACACAAAGACAAAATAGTCCGAGGTCTGAATTTATTTAGGGATATTTACGTTGACAAAAAATGACTTAGGTGCGTTGAGAACAAGCCCGACCCTTTAAAACCACCATCGATTTTCTGTTAAACAACCGTTGTCTGTTCATCTGAGAGATAGGGAAGATAAGGGAGGATTTTTAAAAATGAAGAATTCCTTATTCATAAACGTCTCCTAAGTTAGTATGACTATAATTATTGTCCCTTTCGGTCTTATCAATATGTCCATAAGACCGAACGGAACGGGTTGAGGCCAACGGGCAAATAACAACTTTCCTCTTCTGAATTTGATTCTGAAAAACATATCTTGCCACTACTCTTCGAAAAAAAATCACAAAAAAATTGAGTTCCAAATACGTTTTTTTTTTTGATTACTTCGTTTAATATAGGTACAGTTTTTAGAAAGTTTAGTGTGAAAATTTAATCACCGTTACGTTTGTAAACTGATGATAGTGATGATCAATATCAACTACGCCATGTCCGATAGCAGTGAATTCGCAATTTAGATGTTGTTTTCGTGTTATAAGTACGTATATAGTAATCATCATCATCATAATTTCAGCCATTTATCACTGACTGCTGAGCATAGGCCACTCTTCTAGTACGCCACTCATCTCGGTCCTGAGCCAATCTAAACCAGAAGTGTGCCGCGATATTATGTATAGTAATAGTAATGATAAATTAATAATTGCGATAACATTTAACTACATACAAACGGGACTTAATCGCGTAAGCTTATGTTTAATATTGATCTGAAATTACGGGCATGTATCTGATAGAACGTCTGAAGTAACGTCATCAACATCATCATCTGAAGTAACATCTTAAACAGTACTCGTAATAATCACGAACAATATACAGGTTGATTTTTGGGTCATAGAGCAGGAGTGGACAGGGCGGTCACGCTGCGCGATTCCTATTATGGTGACAAAAACATGAGAAAGATGAGTGAGAAAAAATTTTAGTTATAAATATATACAAATATTACTTCCTTTTCAGCCAGTAACTAGATTACGTTATGGATAAAGTTTACGCAATTAATGTAATGATCGATACGGCCGGGAACACAAAGTTGTTGATAAGAAGATAAAAGAAAAAGTTTAATTAGGTTTGAAATGGCGGGGCCTGGACATTTATTATTAATAATTGCTAATTGAATTTATACTATCCTGAGACATATTCAACAATAAAATACTCAGTCACTCACGTACCTATATTTAGTCACTAGTACTCGGTAATGGCAAGATTAATGCTTGAGAAACCTTGGCTCTTCGAAAATGTCGCGCGTAATCACTAACGTGAATAATTGCTAATATTTTCATTGCTACCCTTTATAGGGCACCGGTCTCAAATGTGACCACCCCATAGCACTATCTTTTTGTATTTTTTTCTTGTACAGAATTTTTCGTACTATATAATAGCGTTGAGGCTTGACCCCACGATTTTTTGGGTCTTGCCCGTTAAAGGGTTAACTACTTAAGTAACAAGTATGTAGTTACAGTACGGTATTCTGATACCGAAAACCTTGCATATACAACTATGCGATGTCTAATAGTTTTACAAATCAGTTAATTTTGCACAAACACAAAATATTGAATCCTGCGTGCAATTAACCATAAAACTAATATTACTCTCTTATAAATTATGAGATACCTTAAATGTTATTGACAAGTAAATTTGTAAGGATAGATAACATACGTGCATCATTGTATCGGTCGTTTCGTCGCAGAGGGATGGCAACCCTATTATTGTTGTATCGGCAGGAAATATTGTTGTGGGAGATGACAGCTAAGGTACTTGTAGACACATGTCATACTCATATCTACAATTATTTGGAACATATTATCCGTTCTTGCGCATTTCATTCTAAATTCACTTTCATGGTATACAACTTTCCAAGATAGTTAAATATTTACTTTCATCGTGTACATACATACAATGTGGACAAAAATAAGTGCATTCCCGTTGCCAGTGAGGTTTTGAAACGTTTAGAAGTTAGAAGTTTTTTTTTTTAAATAAGTTCCACCTTCAAAAGTAGTAGTTTTATGTAGTTATAGTACCCACCTAGTAAGTACATATAAAAAATCGAGCTTTCTAAAACTTCCAATGGGATTCTTTCCAAAGCCTCACAGGCAAAGGAAATGCTGCTATTTTTGGCCACCTTGTATGTATATGACGAAAGCAAACACGTAATATATTTAAACTGGTATCAATGAATGATTTCCAGCAAGACTATTTTCTTTCTTCTTTTTAAATCATATTGCGGTAAAAATGTTGCAAACTTATAAATTACAATACGGTTGCTGAATAAGATAGCATCTCACTCTTTAATAGCTTTTCAGTTTGATATTTATATCTGATGACGTGCCACGTACAAGCTTTCATAAAACAATGGAAATACTGAAGTTACAGACTGCAGTCTAAATTACAGCCTTAAACTTCTGCATACGAATAGTATAAAGCTGATAAGTTCGATAACTGTTTCCGTTCAAAACTTATAAAAGATTGGCAAAATAAAATCTCACGCCAGGGTTTTACCCTAGGCTTATGCATAGAGAGAAGTCAGATAATAATACACCGTGTTTCTTTATTCCGTTGAATTTAACAGGCTGCTTGGTACGTTAATTGGAGCTACCTGGTACCTACCTTGCTTTTAGTCGAATCCGAAATAAAACATTTTTTTCGTTTTCATACATAATAAATGAAATGGTAAGTGTGAGAGAACCTTAAGAATAAGATCTCAGGTGACTAACGGCACATGTCAAAATAAGTTTCATTAAGGTGTAATAAAGGTTGCAATACACTTGTTCAGTTATTAAACTTTGTTTTTTTAATAACTCAATAACAATAAAAGTTAAGATACTAGTTTTTAGACAAACTGATTATTTTTGATCTAAATAAGCTTCCCTTTAATTTAACGGAAATCAATAAAATCACTGTGTATAATAATCAATTATTGCGGTTGTTTTGTTTATCAATACTGTCAAACAGTTTGATTCATTTGTTCTAAGTAACATCGAAATATAACATAAAACATGTCACTAAAATTGCGAGCTGTCCAAACATCATGGATATTCTATCGCAGCCGCAAAGAACTATGCTAATGTGATTAAAATCCACTGGGTACGAACACATGTAGCACATTTAAATATGATGACACGCAACTTATAACTCATTTATGAAACTATTTCGGTCTGTTGAGTTTATATCAACCCTCGTTGCCTGCGGGACCCTGCCGCGTGCAGCGTACCGTATATTATTCAATAGTTGGTTTGAATGTGTGTCTTATTACATGAGAACAATACGTCAAATTCAGTAAACTTTCCAATGTACATGACAGGTAGTGTCACATTCTTGCATTACAATAGAGTTTGAACTTACCGCTTGGCTTGCTTAGAAAGCCAGATTACACGTTAAACGAATTGTATTAGGTATCGATATCGTCCAATATATAAATCAAAAACATGATCGTTGTCAGCAACAACAACATTTTTGAGGTTAGGGGAGTATTTGTCATTAAGATTTGTGAGTTGTTACAGCTATGTACACAAAGTTAACGTTAGGCAATTTAAGGCGTAAAGGCAATTTGCTAGCAAGATACAGGATTATAAAAAAAATATAACAGATGAGTTCTTAAGATTTGAGGGTCGCGATTACAAAATAAAATAAAACGATAAATGAGGCGTATTAAACATGTTTCTTTCTAAAAAACGTTTTGGAGTAAATTGCACATGTGACAAATATTTTTATACAAATTGTCAAGTAGATAGATTAATACATAGTTTGAATTTTACTATTCCATGCATTTATGGATCCGGATATGTCCTTAAACTTGGCCGCAGATAAAATCACGCACAGTTCGCACCAGTAACAGCATCCTTTTAAAATATAAATATTAGATGTCATATACCAAAGAAAAATGACCAAGATCACCTAATGTCCGAGGTGGGGAATTAAAAGTATAAATCAAAACATTTAGTTAATAAATAATTTGATTTGTGTTTTCGCAATATGTTCAGCATCCTTTTAATTGTGGTGCAGTACAATGATGCTGATCCGGCAGAAATGATGATGATGTTGCTTTTAATGTGCTCATCACATTCTCGTAGCACTTCTCAATTTCTCACATAATTTTATGCTTTCCGAGTCGTTTGTAGAGGCAGACACGTGAAGGGGCACTTCAGCCTTGCAGAATTTTTGACACTAAAGTGTTGAGCTCAAACTAAATTCATCTTTAAGCGCAAGCTGCGCAAGCATCTCTTTGTCAATTCTCAAGATTAATGTTCTGGTACCTTAGGAAATAGCAGGTATTTTATTATATTATATTATATTTATATATTTTGATATTTATAGCTTTATTATATATATATTGCACATCTATACAAACTATATTATTATTAGCAAGTACTCATATTTTGTCAGTGTATTTCAGCATGAAATCTTCACATTCCGCACCATTAATGTTTTTCTGTTTGACCTGTAGGTTGACTGGTAGAGAATGTCTTATGGCATTAAGTCCGCCTGTTGTATCTGTATTTTTTACTGTGCAATAAAGTATAAAATAAAAATCGCCATAATATGCTAGATATGAATATGAAGCTAAAGAAGGCCAATATGCAGGGTGCTCGCGAGCATTCCAAAAGATTTTAATGCCGAATTTCTAACCATATTTAGAGTCTTTAATGTTAAATAAAATTTCCTGGATTCGAATTAGTTTCAGAAACGTAACTAGTCATAAAACTTATTTTTGATTACAATGCTACCACAATGTGTTACCACCTTTTGCCTGACAATCACAAAATTAGAATAGACTGGACGAAAAACCTGTCCCTAAAAAAAATATTAAAATAAATAATTTTAACAAATTGTTGTTATGATAAACAGTACTGGCAATGTTAAAAATATTCAAAAAGTCTAAAAAAAAGAAAAAAATATTTTTTGGTGGTATTTAACATTAGGTCTCATAATACTTTTTGTTTATTTTGATGTCTAGAATGCATAGTTAAAATCTTTTGTAATGCTCACGAGCACCCTGTATTATTGTCATAATGTGCACTTGTTACTAGTGCTATTACTGGTAAATTATTTTGTATACCTCAATTTATAAATTTTGGTTAGAAATAAAAGCATTCAGTAGATTTAAACATTCGTTCTTATCCCAATATTTAATTTACTAATTGTTCAAAGCCATTGTCAAAAATCAGGAATGTTTATATTAAAATCATTAAAAGGTAGTATAGTTCATTTCAATTGCAAAAGTGTGAGTTTTATTAACATAACACTTAATATCGAGTATAAAACATGGATAATATAATATAATATTTAAAAAAAATAGGTACCTTTTTTATATAAATCAATGAAAGAGTTGAACTTCACATGTTACTCAAGTGTTTAATAAAATAAGACACAACGACTTTGATCATAAATAAACTGATGACAAATGTTAGATTACAGTTGACTTTGTAAATTAGGCGTCTTTGTTTTACTTTGACGAGATCAAGTTGATCTTTAATATCAGTTTAGCTTTTCTTTTGATAAAAAGTGCTGAACTTCAGCGTGGAAATCGTCTCCTTTCAAGGTGTCACCTTCGATTTTATTCGAGAGCTGTCGTATAGGCACTGGTCTCACCGCGAGCTATGAACTATGGGCTATAAACACGACGAAAAGATACGCACTCCCGTGTAAATAAACAAGACACGGCGATACTCGCCCGGCGGTAATAGCTGACAGCTGAGCGAGTATCGCCGTGTCTCTTTACACGGGAGTGCGCATCTTTTGCTCGTGTTTATAGCCGATAGTTCATAGATAGCTTAGTAGCTGGCGGTGAGACCAGTGCCATAGTCAACCAATTGGAACCCTAGGACACTCAGGAGCTATGTCAAAGTGACGTTATACAGGGTGATCAATCTAAATGTGTCAGTATGGAGGTTTTGGAAACCATAACAGATAGCGAAATCTTGTCTTAGGAACCATGAAGTCGATATTAGTAAAAATGAAAACTGCATCCACAGTTAGGTTTTTCGTTAAAATATGAGTGATTATCGTGAAAGTTGAAATCAATGTACTAATAAGAAGAATATATTTATTTTCAAAACTACAATTTATGTACATAGATTAAATCTAACTAATATACTTAACCTAACCTATATCTAAGATTGGCCCTTGTGGCATTGTACCGAGGATGCTGGCGGCATTTCCTCGCTGTATCGCAATACTGATGCGTTGTGCGAGGAAGTCGCCAGCTCTTCGGTCTCTAGTTACATCAACTAATAAGTAGTTTTACTTATATGATTATTCAACCCATGGATCGGATACCGGTTTTAACTCTACATATACAAAATAACGGTTCGAATTCCGTTCTTTTTAGTTGTTCGGTTTTTTTTTTTTTGTTAATGGAGTAATTGAAAAATACGATGTTAATAATTACATAAAGAGTGTAAAACATTTCAAAATATTTAACTATTTCGAGGTTTTTCTAAAAAACCGGTTCCGATCTCTGATTCAACCTACTCGTGTAAAATCTAATGATTCAAAACTAGAAATAAGTTCCAGTAACTATAACCTTCTGAAATTGTCCGTATAATGTGAATACGCCCACCCATCGTACGTGTAGGTTTTTGATCAAATGTCTTATCTGCTTAAGCTGATATACTTAAGAGTTAAAGACAACCTTTTATCCTAAATCATTGTGAAAGAAGTATAACCAAGTTTAACTTGACATTTTATAGCCGAGCGTGGGCAAAAGTACGTCGTTATCACCTTTACTTGTTGCTCATCGCTATTCTTTATCCTTCTGATACCATTTCTTATAAAAATGTCGTTTATTTACTCCCTAGTCGTATATTTACATGTAAATATGAAGGGTGTGATAAAGGTAGAGACGTGTGTTCGGGAAAATAAAAATTTATGACAAAGAAACTAAAAGAAGACAGAGGTTTATGTGAAATATTATCATATGAATATCTGGAGCTTGCGTGCCAATCAAATAACGGGAATTCAGGAGGAATCCGAGAGATAAATGGTTATTGGAATAAAGTAAATGTGGTTCGACGGTATTTTTATTGAATTTCACTTTGCAATACAGTCAAATTTTCGTAATTGTTATAATTACTTATGAAATTCAAACTTTTATACTGCATATTAGCCACAAGATGATGCAAACTGTCAATAATGGGTCTACAACATTAGTAATTTATAAACATTATAAATTATAAACTAATGTCAATACATCTCGACTTGAAAAATTATCACAACACGTTTACTGCTAAGCGCTACGAGCATATTTTCGTAGGCTTCGTAGCGCTACGTCGTAGGCGATATCTGCAAACGGTTTGACATATTGGTGTAGCAACAATTTTCGCAACATTAAACGAGTTGTTATTATTTTACTCACGCGTATTATGTTCAGATTCAAGTGTATTCCACGAGAATGTCGGGCACGTGACGCCGTTCTTACATATAAAAAAATTACGAATACAATTTTTGATTTATCTTAATTTTATAACTGGGTATTTGTATTTATAAAGAATTCTTCGCACTTTCCATATATTTTTCATTTGTCATGGCCGTCAGGTTCCCGACAAAGCAGACTTTTTAAAAGTCTAAAAATTAACTATAACTGTAGTTAATAACACGAATGTTTATTTAAAATAATTACTTTTAACAGGAATTCGATTTTTATATTAACATAATTATATAGTTTTTTAACAAAAAAATTTTTTTATTAAATAATTATTCAAATAAATTAAGGGATGTTTCCGAAATAGCATAACTAACTACACTGGTCGACACCTACGGTCATTATTATAAATGTCCTTCAGAAGTGTCAACCACTCTAAGCAGTTATGTTGTTTTTGTAAACATCCATTTGGCAGCCTCCGTAGCCTAGTTGGTAGGGTTCGAATCCCGGTGAGGGCATTATTCTGTGTATTTATGTGTATGTATTTAAGTATATATTTATCGTATCTATCTTTATATATATCGTCGCGTGGTACCCACATCACAAGTCTTAATTGAGTTTACCGTGGGACTAGGTCGATTTGTGTAAGATGTCCCAAGATATTTATTTATTTATCCGTCCAATCATGCATTTGACTCTACGGTCTCTTGATTTTTATATAATGTAATGAAAATACGACGTGTTATGTGTGATAGATTCAGTATACTAAATTGGCACTAATAAACACATATCATAAACCTAATCAAAAACGTAAACTATGAAATAAGTCAAAAAATATTGTCGTAATAAAAATAATCATAAAACAACTGAAATTGTCGAATAAAATTTGACTAAAGAATTTACTACCCCGATGCGATACTCGTATACCTACTTGCCTATCTCTACCTGCATCTCACTCGCACATGTCATGTTTGTTTTTTATTAACTTATATGTTACTAGCATTTGCCCGCGGCTTCGCACGCGTAGATTTTGGACTTCTATGAAAAAAAAAAATATTTTCAACCGACTTCAAAAAAGAAGGTGGTTACCATTTCGATTGTATGTAGTTATGTATTATGCATGTTACACGGTTTCCTGCAAATAATGAATCCTATTTTGTTTTTTTTTTCTCAGGAGATTCAAAAGTGGCCGAAATAAGTTTAATATTTGTGATATTTTTTTTTGGGTTTCACCTTGACTTGTCGACAATCATTTAATCGAATGATGTTTCAAAAACAAAGGTTCAAGTATTTTCATTTCATCGACAAGTCATTCTGTCGAAGAATAGTTTTCAGTAAATTTTAATCAGGGAATTTTGAATAGTGCTTGAGGTTTTCCTTTACGGGTTCTTATTTTAGTTTGATTTAAATTTAGTAATAATTATTCCGCAGTTCTAAACTAACCCTGAACCTACTTTGATAGCTGTTTGCTTATGTGCGGGGTCACAGTTGTAACCTAACTTAAACATATTTTAAAAGCCGTTCGTTTCTATGTGGGGTCGCACTGGTCGCAGTTCTAACTAAACCTAAACCTACTTTGATAGCCGTTTGCTTTTGTGTGGGGTCGCAGTTCTAACCTAAACTAAACCTACTTTGATAGCCGTTTGCTTTTGTGTGGGGTCGCAATTCTAACCTAATCTACTTTGACAGCCGTTTTCTTTTGTGTGGGGTCGCAGTTCTAACCTAAACTGAACCTGCTTTGATAGCTGTTCGCTCATGTGTGGGGTCGCAGTTCTAACCTAAACTAAACCTACTTTGATAGCCGTTTGCTTTTGTGAGGGGTCACAGTTCTAACCTAACCTAAGCCTTCTTTGATAGCTGTTCGCTTATGTGTGGGGTCACAGTTTTACCCTCACATAAACCTATTTTAATAGCCGTTCGTTTCTGTGTGGGGTCGCACTGGTCGCAGTTCTTACTTAACCTACTTTCAAAGCCGTTCGTTGCTGTGTGGGGTTACTATTCAAACCTAACCTGTACCTCCTTT
Source organism: Thaumatotibia leucotreta (assembly GCA_025490895.1). NCBI lineage: Eukaryota > Metazoa > Arthropoda > Insecta > Lepidoptera > Tortricidae > Thaumatotibia > Thaumatotibia leucotreta. The sequence goes on from JALPQI010001535.1 coordinate 43,901, forward strand.
GATAGTCGTTCGTTTCTGTGTGGAGTCGCATTTCTAATCTAACCCAAAACTTACTTTGATAGCCGTTCGTTTTTGAGTGGGTTCGCAGTTCTAACCTTTCCTAAACCTAAGTAGAATCTTACCTTATTACATTCTGTTTGAAGTCTGTTTCATTGAACAGCATATTGGTATGACATAATTAAATACTTAATTGCAAATAAACTACACGAATTAGAAAGCTGAATTTACAGTGAGGCGGCCCACGTACCCGCGCTGCTTATACATAATATACTGTCCGCGAGCTGTCAAACAAACATTTGAAATTCGTTCACTTTGAATCATAATATATGTCGCCATGTAAAATTGTAGATATTTTTAACGAACAAACAAATAAATATGGTTTTGTCTAGACTTAAAAAATAAAACCTCACAATGACCTTTTATGTAGCAAACTGCATTACTTACCAAAATTTAATATTAAAAAAATCTACGTATTCATCGTACCTATGTTACTCGTATATAACATGGTATGTAGATAAGTACCTACATCTTCATTGGCAAGAACACTTCTATGAAGTTTTGAATTAAATAGCCCAACGAATCTGGTTCCTTCTTACAAACTTTAACCCTCCATTTAACCCCCATAGGGAATGAATTTTCAAAAAACCTGAAATACGTGTTGACTTATTTATTGTTAAAAACATTCATGTGAAGTTTTGAATAAAATAGCCCAACCAATCTTATTTCCCCATACAAACTTTAACCCTCCATTTAACCCCCATAGGGAATTAATTTCCAAAAAACCTGAAATACGTGTTTACTTATTTATTGTTAAAAACATTCATGTGAAGTTTCGAATAAAATAGCCCAACCAATCTTATTTCCCCATACAAATTTTAACCCTCCATTTAACCCCTTTAAGGGATGAATTTTCAAAAATCTGAAACATGTGTTTACTTATTTATTATTAAAAACATTCCTGTGAAGTTTCGAATTAAATAGCCCAACTAATCTTATTTCCCCATACAAACTTTAACCCCCCCATTTAACCCCTTTACGGGATGAATTTTCAAAAATCCGTTCTTAGTGCGCCTCTAAACATTATAAAGAATGTAAATGCCAAGTTTGAACTCTCTAGAACCAGCGGTTTGGGCTGTGCGTTGATTTAAGTCAGTCAGTCAGTCAGTCAGTCAGTCAGTCAGTCAGTCAGTCAGTCAGTCAGTCAGGACATTGCCGTTTATATATATAGATAGTTCGTTATTATTAGATGATAGTTTTATTAGGTATGCAATAATACATTTTGGATTTTATATATATATTCTTATAACCACTTGAACGTCCGATGATAGCACAGTATCCAAACAAAAAAGGCAGTAGACTGTTCGTGGATACTATACTATCCCATGAAGTCGAAGGAGACACATTTGATTATAGCGGCATTTAGCGAAATATAGAGGCATTATTTCCTAATTCCCTTGTTGCAACAATGTAGCCTAATAAACTAGTTTGCGCTAAAAAATATATATGGCAGTGTACGCTCGTTACTCAGTCGATAAAAAATTATAATTTGTCAGTGTTGGGTCAAACTGCCTGAGTGTTTGCTAAGGACTCCTAGTTATGTCGTAAGTATTTCACGTTAAGTTACATATTTTTGGGGTTATTATACATAAAAATGATCAGGAACGTGTGCTCTATACGATAATGTGTATCATCTTAAGTTTTTGACAGTGTGATACCTGTCAAGTGAGTTTAAAATATGAAGGTTATCTTTCTTATTTTTTTACCGATGTCTTAAGTTTAACCTTGATTATAGTCAAGAATCATTAGGTATTTTACAATGACTATCATTGTATTTTAATAATTGTATTTTCATTTATGCTCCTGATTTTTTTTATTATTATACCTTAAGTAGTTTAGAAAATATAAACGTTTTTGTAAAATCTTGTGACTGCGCAGCGCGGGGCGTACGTCGCTAAAAAAACCCGGACAGTTGACCGGAATATGGTCGCGCGGGGTGGACGTTCAAGTGGATAAATATTGGATGTTATATACCAAATAAGAAAAAAACTACAAAAAATCACAACACAGGAATTATTCTTACCGGGAGACACCGTCCCCTAGATCATAAACAATGTGTATTTAATGAATAAAGATTTTTGTATTTTGTATTTTTTTTTGTATTTTAAATAAAAATAGACCAAGATCACCAACGTCCGTGGTGGGAACCGAACCCATTCGGCCACCCGGTCTTCGACCGAGTGTCCGAGCGGTGCAGGCATCAGCCGGAAAGCTGAGCACGTGGGTTCGATTCCCACCTCGGACGTTGATGCTCTTGGGCGTTTTTTCTTTGGTATATGACATCCAATATTTATAATTTGTTTAGTATTAAGTAGTGTGACTACTGGGGAAAAAATAAAAACACAAATCAAAATATTTAGTTAATAAATAATTTGATTTTAGTTTTCACAATTACTTCTATATAAATATTCTTACATGTGAAATTCAAAATAATATCTGGGATCGTGGCATTTTGTCATATTTATACGAGTATACAATTTGATCGGAATCAAGTAATCAGCGCGATCTATTCCTGTATTGTGTAGTTGGCAACATGTTCAGCTATGTATAGCCTTGATCTAATATACGGAGTAGGCGGATAACATTTGTAACACAATTATCCGATTCCAGGGCCCTCTTGGGTCTGGGAACGTATATTACAATTACTCGACTCTCTAAACACAACTTATTTGAATTAACCGTACACAAGAATTAGACATTTTTCAGACAGGGAGATTTGAGTAACAAATCAAGAAGGCTTGGGTACAGAGCACATCACATAACCTAAAATCTAGGTCAGTGTCTGATAATATCAGTACAAATGAACGACAAAAAAATAAATATACACGGTGGAATTTAATCGGTGAACAGGAACCCATTTTTCTAATTCAGTAATCGATGGCGGTCACGTTTATGTAGTACTTAAGTGGAACCAAGTTTTTTTTAGCATATTTTTTTTTATGTTGAAATTAAAATTTATTGTCACCCTACTAATGGTTTAGTCTGAAAAGTTTAAAACCTCTTTTCAAACTATCAGCCATAGAAATTTAAAACATAAATGAGCAATAACCACTCACATGCTTTAATTTTTGCGATAGACTCTATTCCTATGTAAAATAAGAGCGATGCATGGCTGATAGTTTGAAAAGAGGTATTAAACTTTTCAGACTAAATCATTAGTAGGATGACAATAAATTTTAATTAAAGTTTAATTTCAACATAAAAATTTGTTATGCTAAAAAAAAAAACTTGGTTCCACTTAAGTACTACATAAACGTGACCGCCATCGATTACTGAATTAGAAAAATGGGTTCCTGTTCACCGATTAAATTCCACCGTGTATACACAACCACAATATATATAAAAATAAATATGTATATGGCAATAATGCCATGGCCATTAAAGTATGTTAGTTTAATGTGCATGGCAATAAGCTTGTGTATATATTTGACACTATGTTTCTATCGGTATTATCAGATGATACCATTTTTTTTTTTTCATATTTAGGTATTGAAACTTATAAAACATAAGATATTAAAATCAGGTCGGCGAAAAATATAATGTTAGCAATGCATGATGTGTCATCTAGTTACTCATTCCCTATCAACATTAAAAAAAAATCCACTGCCTTTTCGCCTCAAATTCACCTGACTTCAATGTTCTAGACTATTTTTTAGAGGTACATAGCAACAAGAAATGTAGGTACCTACAGAATCAGGCTTAGAAACAAGGAAGAATTAAATATATCTAACATCAAAGTGGCTATACCCCGAGTGACGCTAGCCACGTTAAATAACAATAATGGGTATAGAGCTTTCATGAAAGGTGATGGACAAAATGATTCTTAGAACGATTTTTTTATTACATATGGAATATTTAGTGTAAAAACTTTAAATTTATGGGACTCCAGCCCACAAATCGTTTGCTGAAATCGACAAACGTTTAGTTGACGTAACTAGATACTGAAGAGCTGACGACTTTATTCACACAGAGTATTAGCGTTGCCATACAACGAGGAAATGCCGCCGCCAACATTCTCGGTAACAATGCCACAAGGGTCAATTTTAGATATACCTAGAGTAGAATAGGTAGATTTCATTAATTTATGGAATATTTAAGTTCTTTTTGTTTAGATTCATGCGTTTACAAGTTTTTTCGATCGCTTAATCGCGAGGACTAGTTACTGAATCGAACAAAATAAATAATAACTGTAGGTACATTTCTACAAAACCTGCAAATTAATAAGAAAAAGCATTTTGTTATTCATTGTAAATAAAATAGAACAATTGAAAAATCTTCGCTTCATTCGAAAACGAGAAATAGATTTAATTATATACTTAAATTGGTACTGGAATACATGTATTTCAGCTCTGCTAAATCTCTAATTTTTCTTATTAATTTAGTATTTTTATTAACTTTTCCTGAATATGTGCACGCTAGTATTTAAATCGATTTCCAGTTTTATGAACTTGGCAATACTAATTTAAAATGTACACAACTTTATAAAATTCATAATTCACTTGCCAAGATCCTATTATTGTACTGACGGCAGGTTTGTTCACTGATTCATGAAAATCATGAAGATTCTAGATCAAAACCCAATTTATGACGCGCACTTTAAATACAATTTATTATTTGTATATTATTTGTGTACGCGCCATACCATCCGCTATCACAAAAATTTAATCATATTTTATTTAAGTTCCCTTCTTTCTGTATACCTACTTAATATTAATGAGCAAACATTTTACCACTTAAGTTGCTTAAAGTTCCTGCTAGGAATGTAAATGTAGTTTTTAAATGAAATGTATGTCAAATTTTTAACCTAAATCATAACTAATAAATAAACTATTGAAGCGCCCGAAAGTGCAATCAGGAACAACAGGCTTGCGTCATCAAACTCCATCCGAAAAACGAAAGAATAATTTCACAAAAACACCATTTAGTACAGGCAACAATAACGACCTGTTGAAACGTAGATGTGCTGCGTCTCGCTCTAGCGCGCCGGTGTAGTGGTAAGCGTGTATTCGCGTCTCTGTCTCGCGGCGTCGTGCAGGCGTCCGCGCGTACCGGCACTTGGGAACTCACTGGTCGCCGCGATCTATAAGCACGGAGCCACCCCCTCGACTCTAAGTAGGGCGGTAAATTACAGACACCTGTACGCAATAAAACTATGGGGGCCATTTAAAATGGTGTGAATAATTGAAATGTTGATAGTGATATGCTAGAGGTCACCTGAACTTGTCCTTGATTACAAGTGGAAACCCTGAAAGCGGAATTTCAGTAGCGAAGGGAAGCTTTCGCCACTGACCCAACCAAACCACGTAGTCCTGTACTGAGACGGGATTAGAGTTTATACAATTTTCCAAATAATAAAGTGGAGTTTGAGTTACATGTTTTACCTAATAAATGTAGGTATATATGTATACTAGCTTTTGCCCGCGGCTTCGCACGCGTAGATTTTGGACTTCTATGAAAAAAAAATGTTTTCAACCGACTTCAAAAAAGATACCTATGCATGTTACACGGTTTCCTGCGAACAATGAATCCATCTTGTTTTATTTCTCAGGAGATTCAAAAGTGGCCAAAAAAAGGTTAAATTTATAGTTTTTTTTTTGGATTTCGCCTTGCCGACAAACATTTAATCGAAAGTTGTTTCAAAGACAACGGTTCAAGTATTACTATTTCATCGACAAGTCATTCTGTCGAAGAATAGTTTCTAGTAAATTTAAATCAGGGAATTTTGAATGTACCTATGTACTAATTTTGTTACAGTTCAAACCTAACCTGAACCTCCTTTGATAGTCGTTCGTTGCTATGTGGGGTCGCAGTTCTAACCTAAACCAAAACCTACTTTGATAGCCGTTCGTTTCTGTGTGTTCAAAGTAGAATCTTACTTTATTACATTCTGTCTGAAGTCTGTTTCATTGAACAACATATTAGTATGACATAATTTAATACTTCATTGCAAATAAACTACACGAATTAAAATTAGCAACGCAGGCATCGTCATTTCCTGGGTGAATATCTAAACATTTCAACCGCCTAATTTTGGTGGCATTCTTTTTCTCGAGGTTTCTATTCGTTACAATGTGCTACTTTGTCATTTTAAGGAGGCACGGTACCTTATACAAATGGCGAAGTATAACATTGAGACGATTAGAAACTTTGGCAAAAATGATACCACTAAAATTAGGCGGTTGAAACGCTCAAAGATATTCACCCTCCTACAAAACAATAATGTAATACGCAACAGGCTTCGTCCTTTTCTCTTATGCTAGAATAGTCAAGCCAAAATATTTAAACCGGTGATGAGTCAGTCAATCGGGACCCTTATCACAGTGACTCCATAAACCATAGAAACGATGTGCATGTTGTTTTTTTACTGTTTAACCTTTTCACCCCTTTGACTTTGTCTTTATCCTTTTATGTTTAGGAATACCTACGCCTGTAAAGTTTCGGATAAAATAGTTTAAATCATCAAGTTTTCCCATACAAACTCAGGACCCCCGTCATTGCACCCCTTAGGGTGTGGATTTTGACTTACATTTATTTAAACTACACCTAAACCCTTAACCTACGTGATAAATTTGGAATCTCTAGAACCAGAAGTGGACATAAATACCTTTATTTATATTTTTCGAAATCTACCCCATCAGGCCATAGGCCACGTCTTCTACGTTAGATTTTAAAATGGTTAATGTTTTCGTGATCTACGACCCGATAAATCATAAAAACGATACCTATCCTGATTTTTCACTTAGGTAGCTACCAATTTTACCTCTTTCAAGGCTTGCATTAAAAAGAAAACCCTGAAACACGTCTTTGCTCATTTAATTTACAGAATACTCAGTCCTGCGAAGTTTCGGATAAATTAGTCCAACTAATCTTGTCTATGAAGTTTTGAATTAAATAGCCTAACGAATCTGGTTCCTCCTTACAAACTTTAACCTTCCATTTAACCCGGAATGCATTTTTAAAAATAGGGAATGCATTTTCAAAAAACCTTAAACATGTGTTTACTTATTTATTATTAAAAACATTCCCGTGAAGTTTCGAATAAAATAGCCCAACTAATCTTGTTTCCCTATACAAACTTTAACCCTCCATTTAACCCCCATAGGGAATGCATTTTCAAAAAACCTGAAACATGTGTTTACTTATTTATTATTAAAAACATTCCCGTGAAGTTTCGAATAAAATAGCCCAACTAATCTTGTTTCCCTATACAAACTTTAACCCCCCATTTAACCCCCACAGGGAATGAATTTTCAAAAAACCTGAAACACGTGTTTACTTATTTATTGTTAAAAACATTCATGTGAAGTTTCGAATAAAATAGCCCAACTAATCTTATTTCCCCATACAAACTTTAACCCTCCATTTAACCCCCATAGGGAATGAATTAAAAATAAAACAGAAACACATGTTTACTTATTTATTATTAAAAACATTCCTGTGAAGTTTCGAATAAAATAGCCCAACTAATCTTGTTTCCTCATACAAACTTTAACCCCCCATTTAACCCTTTTAAGGGATGAATTTTCAAAAATCCGTTCTTAGTGCGCCTATAGACATTATAAAGAATCTACGTGCCAAGTTTGAACTCCCGAGGACCAGCGGTTTGGGCTCTGCGTTGATTTAAGTCAGTCAGTCAGTCAGTCAGGACATTGTCGTTTATATATATAGATTAATGGGAAATAATCACTTTTTCTCAAACTTGCAATGAAATGTTTACATGACGTACCTCAAATCAATCAAGGAAGTACGTAGTTTCGGGTTTTACGAGCGAACAACGATTTGAAGGGATTTCATACAAAATGTCAGGCGTTAGCTTGCAAAGCACCTTTCTTTTGTTTTTAAACGTCAAAGTATGACAGACTTGAATACATGAAACTGATTATTAACATTTATTTTTTATTTCATTACTAATTTGAGAATAGCATTGTAAAAGCTTCAGCCAGGAAAGGGCTTGCAGGCCTCATATCCTGTAGGTATATATCTATTCGGCCTGCAAGACCTTACTTCCCGGCTTTTGCAGTAATGTACTATTGACTAAAATAATTATTAACTTAGATATCTTGGTACTTGCAAACATAGCAGTTTTAGAACAAAAAAGTGTATTTTGGAGTTTGAGTTTGTTTATTTAATTTTAATAGGATAAATATGAAGAATAATGATGAATGTAGGCTGTACATTATGATGGGATCCTTAAAAAAAATTTTTAAGAGTCCAGTATAGCTTTTTTACGAATTCGCTCATCTTTGTGATGCCTACTATTATTGAAGTACTTAACTAAAAATAATCCTGCTAGCATTTCAGCATATATTATAACAGAAGATAATTTCAATCCTGTATATCCTGTATGTAGTAAATGAAGTAGGTACGTTTCTGTTCTTGTTCTTAGATTTTTAAAAATGTATATCAAACTAGGAGCAGTTTCGACATTTTTGATTGAAGAGATAAATTATGTTCACTTCTCTATAATCAAACTGATATCAACGATGAATAAGTGGAAAACTTATTTTGTAACTAGAGTAAATACAAGAAAAAATGCCAAGGATTAGTAGGTAAATTAGAGTATTTACACAGTATATTTCTTAAAAATATAATGCAAAAGTAAGTAAGGCCTAATACTAAATAATAATAAATATATTATTTGTCGAAATATTTTGTTTCTACTACCAATAGTTCATAATTATCTTTACAATTGCAATTAAAATGAGTTATTTCATTATTAAATACTATTTTCACTTTCAAATCGTCACCGAAGTCTTAAGAGTTATTAGATTTTGCTTTCATATCGGTACGAGTATAAGCTCTGGATTTTCTGGGTGGCTGTTACATGTGAAAGTACCGTCAACCGGGGTCAATGGGGACAATTTTGAACTTTGAGTAAGATTTTAACGGAATATTTCCATGAACGAGCTCAATGTTATGGTTTCAAAACTTTAATCTTATGTTAGAGATCCTATTTATAATAGTTTTATTACGATAGAATCAATCTAAACCCCCTTTTTTTCAAAAAAAACCGGCCGTCCCTATTCAGGCTGCATACGGGGTCAATAGCAACGAATAAGGGACCAATAGGGAAAAATGGCTAGGGTTGTCACAAAAATAATAAGCTTACAGGTACGTACCTAGGTACCTTTCTACTCAGTAAGTAGGTATTGCAAAACTTACAATAACTATGGAAATAGGATGGCATAATATGATTCATATGAATAAAAATACCTGCATTTAACAAAGCTTTTATTTATAATGTACTTGTGGGTAATCACTGTAGGTAATCATTCAGAATCATCATCATCATCATCAGCCTATGATACTGTCCACTGCTGGACGCAGGCCTCTCCTATTAACTATGCGTATAGACACATTAGGAGGTAAATGCCCATAATCGCCACGCTGGGCAAGCGGATTGGCGATCGCAGTAATGTGTCCACTATGATGACGCTGCTGCCCATCATCAATCTTTTATCAAATAATGGTCGGTGACACTCATAATAATACGGGTAACAAAAATTGTTTAATAATTTGTAGCAAATAAAAACACCTTCTAAAACAACAAGTTATAATAACAAGGCTGAGCTGCCAAAATTAATACAAGAAAGTAATATAATATGGGTAAGAGGCGTAGGAACTATTTTTTACGAAAGCAACTGCCTTCAAATCTAGAGGGTAAAAATAACCTAATCGGGATTAATCCGGTTTCCTCGCCATGTTTTCCTATACTTACCGTAAAATAACAAATTACTTAATAAAAAAAACTTAAAGCCAGTGTCAGCAAACCTTCCGAAATTCACTCATTTAAATGTTGGTTAAAGAAGTCAATTGGTTGTAGGTGTTGGTTAAAGTAAGTAAATTGGTAGTAGGTACCTACTTATGTACTTAAAACACGAAACATATATTCATTTAATCATAAAAATAATTTTGGCAGCCCTGTCCCTATACACCCTTTATCGTCCTTATTTGAACTAATTACGTCCCTATTAACTGTCAAAGCCGACCCGATCCACCCCTCAAGCCGTCTCTATCAACCCCCAAAGCGTCCCTATAAACCTCTGTTTTTTTTCAAAACTTGCTTATGTTTTTGTTTTCGCACTTTTGGTATTGAAACAAAGATAATTTCAACTTACCGTGACATAAACACCTTCTTTAATACATGGTTAATCTCCTTATAACTGCCGGCACTGCTTAACTTGTTTAAAAACATACATTTTTTAAAGACTCCCGGAGCACATTTGAACGAGTCACTGGCGACGTCAACTTCGAACTGTTAGTTCGACCACCTACCGCTACCTTCATGCCTGTCCAGTGTTGCCATTGGCATCAGTATATAATCTACTTTCATTTGGTAACGCACAAGCAAATGCGTGTGGAGAAGTTTTAAAGATATTATGAAGTAAATGTCGTTTCCGGTTTTTGTCCCTATTCACCTCGCCATCCCTATGCACCCCAGTTGACGGTATTACAATATTGTTTGTACTTACTAACCATTATTCTATGTCTTACGATTTCATGAAGAATACTGCAACGTCCTTATTTTTATCGATAACAACAGGGGCCCATTTCTCAAAAGCTTGTAGCTTGTAATACAAGTGGAAAGCTCTTTTTGACACTTTTAAGTAGATAAGGACTTCCCCTTGTATTAAAAGTTACAAACATTCGAGAAATGGGCCCCTGATATTAAATTGCAATTCTATGACGTTTCGTTCGGAACTTAGGATCCGGCCTACTACCGCGAAAATCGAAATTCGGAATTTTCGAGGATTTGTCTCTGTCACTCAAACGAAGGCGTCATTAGAGTGAGAGATACAAAGCCTCGACATTTACGAATTTAGTTTTTCACGGTAGGGCCGCTGCGTGCCCGTCACTTCATCTGTCAAAAATCAGCTTCAACTTGCTTCTGTAACCTGTAACCTAGCACACAAAAATAAACTAATAGTACGGTCAAATCGTATATTAAACTCGCAAAACATGTAGTAAAGCTGCATTTTTGGTATGTTATTTAGACACCATAGGGCAGTATAAAACCACATTTTGCAAGCAAAAAAAAGTTGTGCTAGCTGCGTTATACGTGAAAAACTGTGAAATTTACTGTATATTTTTAGTTTCTGATTCTTATAAAAAAAGCCTTACGTTTTTTGACAATATGTATCAGGTAACGTTTAAACATGAATGAATTTGTAACAAGATGACATAACATGCATTACTGTAGGTCTTATAGTTTCAGAGATTCGAGACTTCAAATAGTACCCTGTTTTGTAAACTAGATAAAATGTTGAGTTTTGCTAACGTTTTTGGTTTAATATCGCCTTACCTAATTATGCTACGAAAAACGTGAAATAATTATCTTATAGCGCAATTAATATTCTTTCATTTAAGGGTAAAATCAGGACAGTAAACTTTGTAATTGAAAATAAAAACGCGTAATTCAAAAGGCAGTAGGCCCGCTGTCTAAGTTTTTCATACAAATCGCAAGTCGTGTTGCAAAGCTGCAATTTAAGTATATTATAAAGGTGCTATAAGGACGTACAAAAATGCATATTACAAGAAAAACAAAAAAGGAACTTCGGCATAGGACGAAAAAAACAGAAAAAATATTGGACTTCTTTTACTTTTTGACGTTTAATTAAAAAACTATTATCTTTTTGATACTAATTGCTATAAAACTTAGAAAGAATATTAAATTCGAAAGGATTTGAGCTACCTTGCATTACCCTAAATTATATAGATTTAGAGATACGACATTTCAAAATGTGCCCTTCATTAAGTTAAGAAAATAAGTGCATGTTTCGAAGCCTCGCATACCCCCAACTATAAGACTTACAGTAATTGTTATCAGCTCAATTTGTTTCAAATTTAATATAGTTATTATCTACAATTACTTTTTTTCCCTTAGCGCGAACGTTTTGCCAATATTTAGTGAATAGCTTTAACGTAACCTAAAATTTGTTTAAGTTTTGATAAAAGGGCACTTTGTGAAATGTCGTATCTCAAAATATGTATAACTTACGGTGAAGCAACGTAGCTCAAATCCTTTCAAATTTAATTTTCTTTCTTAGTTTTATAGCAATTAGTATCAAAAAGATAATAGATTTTTAGTTAAACGTCATAAATTAAAAAAAGTGCGAATTTTTTTCCGTTTCTTACGTCCTATGCCCAAATTATTTTTTTGTTTTTCTTTTCATATGCATTTTCGTATATATCTATAAGGCCTTTATAATATACCAAAATTGCAGCTTTGCAACTTGACTTGCGATTTGTATGAAAAACTTAGATAGCGGGCCTCCTGCCTTTGGAATTTCGGGCTTATACTTTCAACTACAAAGTTCACTGACCTAATTTTACCCTTAAATTAAAGAATATTAAGTGCGCTATAAGGTCATTATTGCATGTTTTTCGTAGGATAATTAGGTGAGGCGATATTAAGTCGAAAACGTTAGCAAAACACAAAATTTTATCTAGTTTACAAAAAGGGGTACTTTTTAAAGTCTCGAATCTCTGAAACTATAAGACCTATGGTAATGTATGCTAGCTCAACTTATTGGAAATTTATTAGTCTTTAAACGTTTATTTACGTATGATATCAAAAATCGTAAGGTTTTTTAAATAAAAATCAGAAACTAAAAAATGGCCGTAAATTTCGTACTACCCAGATAGCACAACTTTTTTTTGCTTGCAAAATATGGTTTTATACCGTCCTATCTATGGTGTCTAAACAATATACCAAAAATGCAGCGATACTACTTGATTTGCGAGTTTAGGATAAAATTATGTACGATTTGACCGTACTATAAGTTTGTGATTGGTTTGTAAAGCTTAGGTATCACAATTGCCCGATTCCCCCTGCATACATAGTAAATCTGTCTTAGACAGTTTCAATACTTACGTATCATCAAATTAAGTACCTATTTAACTGTAGGTATAATCTGCTAACTAAGCTCGCGTTCGCTATAAATATATTCTCACTGATAAGTGGTTATTCAACATTAGCATCGCCAAGTGGGATGTAAATATATTTATATCTAAGTACATGTAAGTAACTGTACGTGTCGGATACGAGATGCGAGCCTCACCTGTAGACTAGGCACGTGCTTGCCATGCGCGTAGGTGGCTACGTGTCGCGAATTAATGCCCTCTTTGAATTGGCTCATTATAACCCTACTACGGCGATACAGAATAAAAGTTATGATTAATGCTTTTAGTGTATAGGCCAATGAGAGAATGGGATTCAGGTAGACATAATAAGTAATATTTTCCAGTCAACTTAATTTTAGGTTCATTTGTAAAATTATCTTTATCCCAACAATAGTCCTTAATAAAATTTAATATACTACCTATCCTCGTAAGGCCCAACGTCCTATTTTTAGGACAACACCATTTTACCCATGTTATGTTAACAAAGACCCATGACGTCATAATTTTCAAAGATATTGTATTTTATCTAGTAGGTCCCAAAACAAAAAATAAATTCTTTTTTTTAGGACACTGGGTTGTTATTTAACTTGTCCTAAAAATAGAATGGGCCTTACAAGGCTATACAAAAACACAATTGAATAAACAAAATATAATACAATTGAATATGACTTACTCGACTTAAAGTCCTAAGTCCCCTAGGTGGGGCAGAGGGCGTCCACAGTGCGTCGCCATCGCGATCTATCTCGAGCTGCGAGCTTCACCTCAGGCCATGACAGCCCGATCGTCTTTAAGACATCACGCAGCGAATCCAAGTCTTCGTCAATCGATGCTTACGACAGATTCTTGGTATATTCTGGCCCGAAAAAATCACAAATGAACACCTCCTAGAACTCTGTCACGAAACCCCGATCGGACATCAGATCACGCGCCGCAAGTGGACTTGGATAGGCCACACCCTCAGAAGAGACCCAGACCACATACCAAGGCAAGCCTTAGAATGGACCCCACAAGGCAAAAGGAGACGTGGACGGCCAAAGCAATCCTGGCGGCGCTCGGTGGCATCCGAGATAAAGACAATTGAATATACTATACATTAAACATACAAACTTTCTGAAAGTCTATAGGTATTTCTGATATAAATAGAATAAAATTCACAAGATTGTAACGACAGTTAGGTACCAATTCTTTCGTGTGTTTTTACATAAATTCATTAATCATAGCCGAGTTTCCGGTTTTCTAGCCTAGTCGTGAAGATAAAATATGGAAGCTAAATCTACTTAGTTAATATGAGAACATACAAAAAAAACCCGGCCAAATGCGAGTCGGACTCGCGCGCGAAGGGTACCGTACCATTATCAATTTATCATTAAAAAAATACAGTGAAATCAACCTACCTCAAAAACTATAAGAGATAATTTTATCAAACCAAAAATCGTTGATAGAGTGTATTCATATGCATAACGTAATATATATTTTTTTAGATGTTTGTACCGCGTAGTTTAAAAAATAGAGGATAGGCACATTTTTCAGACTTATATAAATCTAAAAAAAAATCTCTCAGTTACAAGTATGGAAGGCCCCAACCCCAATTTTTTTTACAATATAGTATCATAATCCTGTAGCGGTTCATACAACACATATCCTCACCAAATTTCATTACTGTAGCATTCATAGTTTCCGAGTAAATCGGCTGTGACAGACAGACAGACGGACATGACGAATCTACAAGGGTTCCGTTTTTGCTATTTTGGCTACGGAACCCTAAAAATTATTAACTGATGTTCCAGTCTTGTAGATTTACCCTGATCGAAATTAAAATTACATCGATGTTTAATCTTTAATGACTCGCTCATTTCCGAGCCATCCTATTACGGAAACTAGGGCATGATGTCATCTTAAGTGACGTCAGTCGAGGAACAGAATGGCTAGTGCTAACAAAGGTATTGTTCTACAATTTTAAGTTTGCTTGCGACACGGACGTCTGGTTCAAACAAGCGTAGCGCATTTAGTATTCGAGAAAGGTAGGGGTGTTTTACATCATCGGTAATGATAAATTGTTTCCAATTGTATCCTTTGCATGGTAGACGTTTTAGAGTTGCACTTAAAAGTGCAGTTGTTCTGACGGAATTACGTTTTAACTTCAAGTTTTAAAATTTTTTTTAGTAGGTACCGTGTTTATTTAAGAATATAATGGGTAGGTACTCTTCATTCGTTAACCTTTTAAAGAAATGCCTTTTTAGTCCAAGAAGTTCATAATATTTAGTATGTTTATATAGGGTGGCCAAAAATAAGTGCATTCCCGTTGCCAGTGTGGCTTTGAGACGCCCTAGGAGATTGTTATAGAAATCAGTTCAAGTTTCAGAACTAGAAGTACTAAGTAGGTAGGGGGTAGTACTTAATTGTAGTAGTTTGTAGTAGTGTTGTAGTAGGTACCTACCTAGTATTTTTAATTCCAAAAATATCGACCTATCTGAAATTTTTGAGGTACTCTCGGGGAACTATTCTGAGTCCCAAAATAACACTTATTGTTTGATCACCTTGTATAGAAGGTACACAATAAAATTGTCGACTTATTCTGAGTATTGGTTATTGGGACCTTCTATTTTCTTACCCTTAATTCCATAACGTCCAAAATAGTGGACATGATCTTTGGACCTTCTTTTTGTATTTTGTTCCGAACCAGAAAGATTCGCACTTTTGAGTGCCAAGGAAGCTTGAACACGCGACCATCCCTTACTTTTGACGAATTGGACTGGGGTTGTAACACATACCATGGACCTAAGGCTACATCTACGTAACAGTGCGATAGTTACCCTGATTAATGAAAACAGGCTGACCAGTGACACGTGCTAAACATAGGTACCTGAGCAGTAACTAGGTAACACGCATCACATCATCATTCATCAGCATATTTTTACCTCAGTTGCCGATCGCACTAATGTCTCCACTATGATGTCGCTGCTGCCCACCAATCATCAATAAATTAATTAATAGTGAGTGGCATTACTGTTCTTTAGTAGACTCCTACAAACCACAGGAAGAGTTGGAGTGATGAGAAATGTAATATTATTTATTGCCTTTACCATACCAAGTCACTAAGTCAGAGGCACAAGTCCAACTCGTAATAAATATTACTCAATAATAATTGAATTTAAGTGATTAAATTCAATATGGTAATTAGGTACTATATTATCCAGCTATACTATCTGACTAAAATATTACACAAGATATATTATTATTATTACGAGTATAATAATATTAAATAAGTTTTAAATATAATTTCTGATTGTACTAACTAAAATATACGCCTCAGTATAATAGATTTGTTTAACTATAGTCCATAGTTGGAATAGGTCGTTTTACGAATTTTATGATACCTAAAAGTACCTACACTACCTAAAAGTTGTCTGGAAAATATTACTTTTTCTGTCGACTTGAATCTCATCGACTCATCGGCCTACACACTAAAACATAAATCATAACTTTTATTCTGTTTTGCCGTAGTAGGGTTATAATGAGCGAATTCAAAGAGGGCATTAATTCGCGACACGTAGCCCCTACGCGTCTGGCAAGCACGTGCCTAGTCTACAGGTGAGGCTCGCATCTCGTATCGACACGGTTACTTACATGTACTTAGATATATAAAGATGTTATTTACATCCCACTTTGGCGCTGCTATGTACTGTACAACCTATCGGTGAGAGTATATTTGTAGCGAGTGCGAGCTTAGTTTGCGATTACCTACAGGTATATTGATAATTAATTTAATGATACGTAACTACGTATTAACACAGTCAAAGACAGAGTTACTGCGTGTGCAGGGGAAGGCAGGTTATTGAGTCTTCGACTATAAGTAAGTAGGTACATAATAATGCTGCGGCCACGACATCGGTCTAAGGCGACCGGCTTAGCGGAAAACGTATGGTGCTCCCTCTCGTACCCGGCCACGATATCGGTCTAAGGCGACCGACTTAGCGGAAAACGTATGGTGCTCCCTCTCGTACCCATATCGGCATCCCGCTCCAACTCATCATGGATTCGCTCGCCGCTGGTCGCCTTAGACCAATGTCGTGGCCGGGCCAAATGAGCGCGAGCGGTGGTATCTATATAAATCGGTCGCGTGTATTACAAATATTCCTTACAAACACTAGGTACCTATACTTAAAGCTTACAGTTTCGAATCCATAAATAATTTTAAATACAGAGCATTAAAATTACGTAATATTTTCTTCGGTTAACGCAATAGTTATGCAGGAAATAAAACTCTCCCGTAGACCACGAACGGCACGAACCCCGTAAATTGTTCGAAATGTCGGGATGTAGTGCATATCCAGTCAAATTAATATGCATTATATAATCCGTTTAAATCATTTTATTTCATTAAAATTACGTGTACCTACCTTTTTACTCGCTTAAGTGCAAGCTTGCTCACAAAGACGCGCTAATACTGGCATGCGCATCGGGAGTTACAGTGAAACAAGGTGCAATTTTATGTAGTACATTATGAAACGAGTACCTATGGTAAATTGACATATAATTTATTTCTCAAACATGCAATGCAATAATATTGTTGTTATGTTCTTTATAATAGGCTGCGAAGTACCTATGACTTTTCAGGTGCGACTAGGACAAGAGGTCGTTAATGAAATTTAATACAAATCTTGAAGGCCTAGGAAAGTGCTCTTTTTTAATTCCATTCCACATAAAGGGTTTAGCAGCCTTACCGAACAAGAGGTGCCTTACCCCACGGATGACGTCAATATTTTAGGTGGTGTACTAGCAGGACCTAAGAATACTCCATGCTTAATATCAGCTCTAGATCTTCTTTTGTTTTAGAGTTATTCAAGATAATGTAAAATATACAGGGTGCCATTGAAAGTGGCATATTTCGTAAACTGTTCAAGTTAGATCAACCAAACAAAATTGTGTTTGATAACAATAAAATAAACTACAAAATGCATATTTTTAATCTGCATCTTGTCCTTATTTTTCATAATAAAAAAAGGGTTTTTGTTTTTTTTTCCATATTTTTTTTTATTTCACACGGAGGTACACCTACAAAAAAAATATGCATACATAGCCACTAATGTCCACTATATACATAAATTAAGATATTTCCATAAATCATCTTGCGTCATGCCAAAAAAAAACTATTCCAGATGTAGTCGTTACTGGCATACAAATAAAGTACCAGTGCAGTGTGAACATAAGTTAATGTGTAGGTACACAATCTCTTCTAATAAACTTATTTAGAATAATCAACGACAAAATGTCAAAACTGAGTCGATTGCTCAATAATTTATAGTTAATAATATAAACGGAACTATCTCTTTAAATGAGTTGATATAGAAAACAATTAGCCTTTTCTAATCTTTTATTATTTCAAACAGTGGACCTGTGCATAAGCGACAGTATAATACAGCTAAAAGCTGGAATTGACTATTTACAAATCTAAAGCATCTTTTGCCATATTTACATACACCATAAATTAAAATACATTCGTCCGGTAAATACACTTCGACATCTTCCAAAGTTTCGAAAAGGTCCGATTGTATGTGAATAGGAATGTGAAAACAAATGTCGAAAACAATACTATCTGTCAAATGTTATCAACAATACAATAACTCTTTATATCACCTCAAAGACAAATACAAAACAAATAATAAAATACATGTTTGAAAGAGGTAAACAAAAGGCGGTCTTATCGCTAAAAAGCGATCTCTTCCAGACAACCATGGGTAGAGGAGATAAGAAAGTAAAAGTTGATAGTAGGTGGTGCAAAACTGAGAAAAATGGTCTGATGCTAAGGAATATAAAAATATATATATATATATATATATATAGATACACATAGCAACGTTTGATATGTCACCGTCGATTATTCTAAATAGGTTTATTAGAAGAGATTGTGTACCTACACACTAACTTATGTTCACACTGCACTGGTACTTTATTTGTATGCCAGTAACGACTACATCTAGAATAGTTTTTTTTTTGGCATGACGCACGATGATTTATGGAAATATCTTAATTTATGTATGTAGTGGACATTAGTGGCTATGTATGCATATTTTTTTTGTAGGTGTACCTCCGTATGAAATAAAAAAAAATATGGAAAAAAAAACAAAAACCCTTTTTTTATTATGAAAAATAAGGACAAGATGCAGATTAAAAATATGCATTTTGTAGTTTATTTTATTGTTATCAAACACAATTTTGTTTAATTGATCTAACTTGAACAGTTTACGAAATATGCCATATTCAACGGCACCCTGTATATTTTACATTATCTTGAATAACTCTAAAACAAAAGAAGATCTAGAGCTGATATTAAGCATGGAGTATTCTTAGGTCCTGCTAGTACACCACCTAAAATATTGACCTCATCCGTGGGGTAAGGCAACTCTTGTTCGGTAAGGCTGCTAAACCCTTTGTGGCACAGGCATCATGACATGACAGAATTCTGTCATGTCATGATGCTTCAAAAACTTTGATGTTTTTGTTGTTTATTTCATTGCACGTTTGAGAAAAGCACTATAATATGTACAGTCGGGTTCAAAATTGCATGGACAGTTTATGAATGAATTCATTCATAAATCGTCCATGCAATTGACAACATTTCATATTTTTAGTGCAAGTTTTTATTGTCTGTTTCGAAAGAAGCCAATATTAAAAGTCAAGAATCAACTAAATGACGTCACAAGTGATGTTTCAAACACATAAGAAATCGACGGTGACAAATGTCAAGTGTCACTGCCAAACACAAGAAACATTCCAACTGCAAGATTTTTTGGTTATAGTGGCATCTCTGAATGTGTCATCTCTGACGTGGCATGTCAGCTATGTGACGTCACTTCCCCTTTAAACTATTATTGCGATTTTTTACATAAATATTCCGAAAAAAAAAAAATTGAATCGAAATGGTTTTCGATTTAGGGACATTGAAAATTTTGAAACGTTGTCAATTCTGAACGCCACTGTACATACCTCGGCCGGAAATATGGGGTTGCCCGCCTCAGACATATTTTCATACATAGACATTATTTGTCTTCCTTTTCGTCCCGGCCTCTATAGTAATGTACTATTCTCCCCGTTGATCTATTTGGATTACCATACCTCCAACAACACCTTAAGTAAAGTTGAAGTGCTCCGTTCCATGTGCCATATTTAACATGACAACATGAGAGGGAAAAAAAAACATTTTATTTGGTTAGGTAGGTATAACCTTAGTATAACCTGTCTAACCACCTATTTAAGCAGTAAAAAACTGTGCAAAATACAGATTTTCTATGGCCCACCAACATTTTGCGCCAACATTTTTTTTATTTCGCTCTACAGAAAAAATGTTTAATCAAACTATGAATTTAATGAGTGGCTAATTGGTTGCTGATTTCTAAGAAATGAACTTTTGACAGTTATAGATTAATCCTTATTAATTCATGAGGGTAAGATTCACCATTTGTCCGATAGTCTTAACGTCATGTATATAAGGCTCATTTCTAAACAGTCAAATGCTCATTCTTAAAAATCGGCAATTATACGTGCGAATAACAAGTTCAACAACCATCGTCGGCAGTTGAAAAAGCTGTCATATTAAAAAAATTTTAGGTAGTCGATTTAGTGACCCATATAAAATTTGAATTTTCCACTCTTTTTTATTGAAAGAGTATAGTGGGACATGGTAATGTCACCTTCTGAAGAAAACGCGAGCGGTCATTGGCTAACCGTAGCAACGCCCACCCCATTGGTCAGCAGAGTTCGGCCGAAGAGTAAGAGTAACTCCATAAGAGTTCGGAACCCGATTTGTATAATTCGACCAAGTTGCGAACAGTGGCAAGTGGCTCAGCTCAACATTCTCGATCGTGTCGTGACTATACCTCGTGACTATACCTCAATCCTATAGGATTGAGGTATAGTCACGACACGATCGAGAATGTTGAGCTGCTACGTAGCGCCGCCGCCTGGTGGCAGAAAAAAATATCGAAAACCCTCATTGTACAGTCGACGTCAAAGATATCGTTACGGTTTAAGTGCCAAAAATATATTTACACGACTTTAATGCCTTGACATTAAGGTCGTGTAAACATATTTTTGGCACCTAAACCGTAATGATATCTTTGACGTCGACTGTCCCTGTCTGTACAGGGTGTTTTTCTTCAATGCAATACATTTAAGGGAAGCTTATTTAGGTGAAATATAATTAATTTCTCTAAGAAACTAGTATTTTAACTCTTAATTACTATTATTGAGTTATTAAAAAAAATAAGTTTAATCACTGAACATGTGTAATTGTGTATTGCAACCTTTATTACATTCTAATGTTACTTATTTTGACATGTGCCGCTTAAGGTTCTCTCACACTTACCATTTCATTTATTATGTATGAAAACAAAAAAAAATCTTTTTTATCGAATTTTCCGAAAGCCGATATACCAGACAACTGCTATTAATGACCCAAGTAACCTGTCTAATTTAACGCAAATCAAAACGAACACCCTGTATACTCGGCCCCCGCTATGAACTCAATCCAGCGGCCCTACCGCGAACTTCGAAATCCGCAAATTTCAACGATTTGTCTCTCTCACTCTAATGACGCCTTCGTTGAAGTGACAGAGAATAATTCTCGAAATTACGAATCTCGATTTTCGCGGTAGTAGGCCTGACCGCTATCAATTTTATACATTATATGTCAACTGTCTACGAGAAGAATAATTATACTATGTTAGAGTCTGGCTAATGAAATATTGCCCCAACTTTTGGCGGGAAAAAAAATCTAGGACTGGATGCGTGACAAGCCTCAGATTTTTTGAATTTCCCGCCAAAAGTTGGGGCAATATTTCATTAGCCAGATTATATTCAGTCACGTGGCTTAATAATCTAGCATCCAGGCCACAGATGGTTGAAAAGTCACAGTGGCATTGACAGAAGAGCGTTCAGATTTCACTTTGAGAAAAAAAAGCGATATCATCTTCACTTTAATCTTAAGATTTTATCTTTTATCGAAGTGATTAAAAATATTTAAATTTAATTTAATGATGTCGAAAATAATAACAAATAAATTAATCGAAGGTAAAACAATTGTTTACGCTCAAAACCAAAAACGTCGTGGTTGAAATTAGTTTACTAAAGGTATATTCGAACGTGCATTACTTGGACGGAATAACGTGAAGTGAAGACAAGTTTTATTTCATTATATAGATGAACATTTTTGTTTTTGTTTATTTATTTTGCGAAATGTGTTTAGATTAATATAAACTATTACATTAAAATGTCTTTGCCCGATCATCATGTGGGTGAAGTCGCGTTAATAGAGGCTTGTCGTGCCTGCCTTGACACTAAAAGTACGAATTATGTCCAACTGGGTAGTGAAAAATGTGAAAATGGTGATTGGAGAGAACAGTATAAATTTTGCGTCGATTTAACGGTAAGATGCTTCTACTAAAAATCGATAATTAACGTCCTTGTTGGCTTTATGCTTGGAAAAAGGCATGAAAGCTTGCCAATGAGAAATGTCAACAGACTTGCAATTAATAATGAATATTCTCAACAGTACGTACCTACAACTTATATTTTGAAAGTAAATACCTACTTATATTATTGGATCATGTAACCCCCATAATATTTGTCCCACTTATCTATTTGTGTATGTATGTATTACTTACCATTAGGTTTCTGGGGCCTACTTGGGTACTTAATATAAGAATATCTTTATCAGAGTCTAACAGCATTCACACACTATTTATGCAGGTATATGTGTATTATTTCTAGCGTCTAAATCATACTCATATATAGTGTATTATTTTAAATGATATTACAATTCACGTGAACCCTGTAAGGGAAGTACCTATACATAGGGAGGCATGCATTACAGCTTTATATATGACCAGAAGTGGTCCAAGTTAACTCCACATTTATATGTTGTTTACCTTTAATTTTAATCTTATTTAATTTGTTGCACTCTAAAATATATCAATAAGAAATGTATAACTATTTACAGTTCGGTCGAAAAGAGAGGTTTTCTCTCAGCTCAACGGTTCTATGAGAATTCTGGGTTTTGAATATGTCACTTACTGAAAATTGTAACTGTTTGGAATTCTAATCCTTGCTGTTTTTTTTTATATAGGTATCAGTTGATGGAGGATCACAATTATTATGTCAAAAGTGTGCAGATCTAATAAAACATTATGGAGAATTTAAAAAACAGTGTCATAAGTCTGAAGAGTTTTGGTGCTCCCTACTGTCAGATGAAATGGTAAGGTCATATATGCATTTAACCCAGCGAGAGTGTGGTGAAAAAAAGATAAACGAAAATAAACTCTAAATATATCGACATAAGTCAAACGCAGGGTATGAGATACCCTGCCACACTCCCGCCGGGTTAACAAGCTTTTTGTTTAATCCTTCAAGGGGTAAGACTAAAAAAAATCCTGGATTCAAACCTCAATGCCAACCTTTAGTACAAAAAAATCTGTCTAAGAAAAAAATACAAAAAGATGGTGTCCTATAAAGGGTTAAATAAATATCAGGGGATATTTTTACAAAAATTAACCTAATAATGAGGTAAATTTAATATAGGCTTATGTTGAGGGTACTTAGTGGCAACATACATAGAGATATTTGAAACATAAAGAACAATCATGACCAAGGAATATATAATATTTATGATAAACACAAATAACTGCCCCCACCGGGACTTGGAACCTCCTGCTAAACAGACAGTGTTACTGTTTCTACCAAATAAGTTGTGGAGGCTGATATAACTTTTTTAATAGAACACTTTCCATCCGTTTAGTTCACTAAGAAATTCATCAATACTACATTCAAAAGTTGATACTATGCGGCCTTGCTAGCTGTTAGAGTTGTATTGACTGAACTAGGTTCTTAAAACATAATACAAAATTTTGATTTCCTTAGATGTCCATGTAGTGTGGGTGTTAGTTGTAATTTCTTTTTGTAAAAGCTTAACTGCATATATGTATATCAGAATTATTACTTAAGTATTTCTTTATAAAGTAATGTCATGTCTGTTATATGCGTTTTTTTTTGTAGAAGTCTCCTGTAAATAATATCAACATAAAGGTGGAAAACCATGAAATTATCATAGTAGAAAATAACAGTTTAGAAAATAGGCACATATACTGCTCAGAAAATGATATGAGAAATAACCATGACATTGATTTACTAAAGAAAGAGTCTGTTGAAATGTTAGAAGATAGCATGTTTGATGCAACTGATACATTTATGTCTGATACTGGACTTGAGAAAACCAAAAGGAAAAAAAATGATTTTTTGAAGAAGAAATGGCAATGTGATAATTGTAAGAGAGAATACAGTAAGTATTTCTAATATACCTTATTAGATAATACAAGCAAAATAAGTATTAAAATAAAATATAAATAGGTTACTTACAACCTTCTTCTTAATACTAACAAATAACTCCATGGGACAATCTTAGACAGATCTTAAAGGAAGCCACGGTATCTGTATATACAAATAATATTTTTATGTTTAATTTACAGAAAGTAAAAGATGGCTACTAGGTCATATCAAAACATGTGAAACCATGAACCAAACAGCAATACCGATAGATGAAATGTTATTTTGTGGTAAGATGAAATATGAATATATAAAATGTACATCAAAATGTCATGTTATGCCTATTTTACCATATAATAAATTAATAACCCACATAATAATTTAAGATACCTGCTACGTTTATGGCAATTCACAATGCTTACTTATTCTTAGGGTTGCATAGAAAAGTAGGTACCCCTAGGGTGCGGCTCCACTGACGCGGAGCTGTGCAAATTTGACCAATTACATTCTTCAAATTCAAAATTCGAAACACTGTGATGCGGTCTCATTGGCCGAGCTCTAACAGCTCCGCTCCGCTCCGCGTCAGTGGAGCCGCACCCTTATAGTTCCGCCAAGTCCGTCAGTTTGTATGTTCATGTCTGTCCGCAGCTTAGCTCAATGACCGTTAGTACTAGAAATTTGTGATTTGGTACGTATACAATTTATACATACATAGTATACATATACATACCTGTATTAGTCGTGCTGACATAGTCGGTCGATTTTAGGACTGTAATTTTGTCCGTCCGTGCACCGTTTGCATTCTATCCCTTGGTAAAAAGTGAAAGTGAAAAGTGGTAAAAAAACAAATTACAATTAGTTTACAAGGTAGTATCATTGAGATGGTAGGTTAGACTTTATTTTTGGTTCGACCGTATGTACTTGTTTGTAAGTAGGTACTTTATTTTAATTGTGCCGTTTTCGTTGGACATTTACTTGACATAGGTATATGTATCACCTCTATTATATGGTAATCAAATCCCCATACCTCAATCAAAACAGTCATCATCATCATCATCAGCCAATTGACGTCCTCTGCTGGACATAGGCCTCCCCCAGAGAGTTCCACAAAGATCGGTCGTGAGCTGTCCGCATCCATTGGACACACGCAAAACAGTATTTATGCAATATTATGCACGCATTTAAAATGTGCCGCTATCAGTGGCGAATTGTTTTTGAGTCACTTTATATCAGTATTGTTATTATCTCCTTGGGGACCACGGGCTTACAAATCCCGGTTTATTGATAGGCTTGCGCGGGGATACAGATCCAACACGTAGAGGCCCTTTGGAGAAATTTGCTGTGTTGTACACCTGCTGCAACCCATTCACGGGCACATCAATAGATATCCGTAAACCGGTCCCAGCAGGCGTATTAGACTATTGAGAAGTAATGGAAAAGACTGATGGGCTATGGCTATGGAGGATGGATGGATCAGAAATGGAACTATAGAAAAGAGGACCGGACACCTGCCATAACAATGATTTCTCTTTGCTATCGAGGCAGGCGGTAACTCGCCGCCGACTAGATGGGCCCCCGTAATCAGTATTGTTATTATTGTTAACATATTGGCAATACCGCGTTTTCCATCGGGGGTTAAAAATGGCTGTCTGTTTTCGCAAAAAAACATAGTCGTATTTCGAGCCGCCTGTCTATGTCTATGTCTATGTCTGAACATAGACGCTAATTGGCAGTTTAGGGCGCCTTGTTTTCATAATTCTTATAAGCCTCCCAAGTTTGTAACCCCATTGGAAAAGTTGTCGTGTCCCGGGCAAACAGACGCAATAAATACTTGGTATCTTTGCTTTATT
Source organism: Thaumatotibia leucotreta (assembly GCA_025490895.1). Lineage (NCBI taxonomy): Eukaryota > Metazoa > Arthropoda > Insecta > Lepidoptera > Tortricidae > Thaumatotibia > Thaumatotibia leucotreta. The sequence goes on from JALPQI010001535.1 coordinate 70,027, forward strand.
ATTAATTGGTAAATAAATCACTGCTTCTATTTATCTATTTAAGGTCTGTGTGAATTTACATCTGATCGGGAGCTAATGAAGCAGCATTTGGACGGTCATGATCTCAGTAATGATATGAATTGCAGCAATTGTGATTTTGTCGGTAAAGATTTTGCAAGCATGGTTTCACATAGGTTAGTAATTATTTTTATGACGTGCCTGCCTTTTAAAAGCTTTTCAAACGGAGCTTTATTCTTTTCAGCCTTTGAATACTCGCTTACCTAACTTAATTTTGGGAGACAGGACGGTTAAAATCTCTTTTTATTTCAGATATTCTCACCAACCGAAAGGCTTAAAGCAAAAATTGTATTGCCACTTGTGTAATGTCACTATGCGTTCATGCGCAGTTCTTCAGTTTCACTATAGGACTGTGCATTTAAAAAAGCCAGGATTAGATTGCACTTTGTGTAAAAAGTCCTTCAAGACGTACAAGTGCTGGAGGAATCATGACCGGTGGCATAGGGTTGATAAATTCATATGTGACATTTGTGGAAAAAAGTAAGACATTTTATGTAAATATAGTACCTATCTATTCAATCGGGAATAAAATCACCCGGAGACTGACTCTAAGTCAATGTTTTTCACATGAGAAAGGTTTGGGAAGTAGTGATGATGACTAACTATCCACAATTTTTTTTGTCGTTGTTTGTCAATTCTCTAGCCCCATTACGCGCAGTTATAAAATCGATTTGGAATAAATTATTTAAAATAATTAGAGGCAGACCTTTTTAAGTTGATTATAGACTTTAGTGAGTGTAATTGTTTACTATACCTAAATCGTTACCTATCCTTTCATAATGCCAGGTGATTTATTGCCATAGTTTTTTTTCGGTATCAATCCGTGTAATAATAGGTAATTGACTTGATTAAAGAATCAATATCACTAAAGTTTAAATCCTGCACCAAACCAAAGCTTTCTTTTTAGCCCAATGGTTGACTGGTAGAGAATGCCTTAAGGCGTTAAGTTCGCCATTTGTACTCTTTTATATTGTGCAATAAAGTTTAAATAAATAAATAAATTTGTATCTTTTCGTGAGGTCTGCAGTAAGTATTAAAATATCTTCGTTTACAAGCATCATTTTATTGTTGTCGTCTTTTTCAGGTTTTTGTTTAGAAATGCAATCGAAGCGCACATGATTGACCACGCAGAGTTCAACAAATATATTTGCGAAACTTGCGGCAGAGGATTCAAGCGACTCTTCAACTTGAAGGTGCGTTTTATGCTCGCTCCACACAGTTCTTTCTTTTAGTTATGGTTTTTATTCATCATGATCAAATGATAATTCTAATATTATGTACCCATTGGCAAATTACATTTTGTACATTAGGTTGGATAACTATAAAAACAGATTGTATCGCATATATAATTAATTTGATTACATCCCGACTTTCCCGACGAACACTTTAGAGGGTTTGTAGTTTACGAGTTTCTCACACACCATACACACTCCTCTTGTGTTACTTAATTAATTAATGTACGCGACATAATCGGTTTTCAGTTTTATTTAATGTAATAATTGCAATGCACTAAGTTAAAAAAACAATTAATAACAACGTATCTGCAAGTTCTCACTCTGGCTGACTCTTTTTATAGGTACTTAAAATTCTTGTTTTTCAGTCTCACGTATCAAATCGCCATATCACGCACGCTCCGGTTAAGTGTTCGCACTGTAACAGAACATTCAAATCCAATTTTACTCTGCAAAATCACTTAAGATTCATCAATAAAGAGAAGCCTTTTAGCTGTCCAGTTTGTACTAAAAAGTTTCCATCTGAAGTGACACTAAAGAACCACTTATTTTGGCATAGCGACGAACGACCATTTAACTGTGAAATTTGTGGAGCCAAGTACAAAGCCAAGAGTCAGTTGAAAATTCATACGAGACAACATACGGGTATAATGCCGTTCAAATGTCAATATTGTGACAAAAGTTTTGCCAGTTCAAACCAGTTGAAGGTACACTCCAGTGTTCACACAGGTGTGCGTAGGCATAAGTGTAATTATTGTCACAGGACGTTTCATGGACGAAAGCTGGTAGAGGCGCATTGCGCGGCACACCATAAGGAGAAGGTTAAACTAGATGTTCATATTTAAAATGTAAATGACTTAGTATAAAATAAATGATCAAATCAAGTTATCTTTTATTTTATGAAAGAGGATGTTTTAATGATTTTGACGTTTCCGGTTTTTACATCATGTGTTTTGATTCATTCACCATTGACATTGGGCTGTGTTGTGTAGTAATTTGAATTTAGGTTATAAATGTTATAATAATGAACCGGAAACATTTTGACGTGTCTGCTACTCAACCATCACATGGTGACATGTAAATGATATGCTCCCATATACTAGATTTCAATATAGAGGTATAATTTCTTTTATAAAAATTTGCCGCATGTACTTGAAGCAGCATAAATAATTAACAATCTACTACACTCAAATTAATATTGTGTTACACAATACTATTTAGGTCTCGTTTTGTGAAAAATTCTCAACTCAATGTATAGAAATGCAACCATGCCATCTTTAAATATGGTTAAATCCCAGCTACTCTTTCAGCTACTGCTTATCTAAAAATAGTAGTATTCTTGGTAAACATATCGTCATAAAAATGCAAAACCTAGTAGTATCCTTCGGTTACCTATTTGATATGCTTCGAACAACCGTCCATAACTTCATGTCAGAAACTCAATCATGACGTTGAATTTGCAATTGAAACGTTGAACTTTCCAGATCGTATGCATTCTCCAGATATTTTACTTGAGAAAAAGCTGTATACGCAGTTTCGTCTGCTCTGCTCCGCTGGGTGGAAAATTTCAATAACCTAATATTTTATGACGGAGACGCTCCAGTTTTGCATACAGTTATTGGTCCATTTTTTACGCATTTCTGCGGTCCTTACGTTTATGCAAGGGAGAAAAAAGCGTAATCCATCAACGTCGGAGGCAGTGTCTCGTTAACATAATGAATTAGTGCCTCTTGATAGGACCATTATAAGCTGGTTACCGCTCCACCCTTGACTTATGGTTGCGGCAAAAACAAACATGTATACATAGCTATAAGTAAGCAGATACCTAACTTTTGAGTTGGGTATGGGTGGGTGTACGGACTTCGGTTTTCGGTGTCGTTGAGTGCTCGGGTAAATAACATTTATCGCACTTTTATATATTGTCAGACTTTCGCAGAATTTTAATTATTATGCAGACGCAAGACCAACAAACTTTGAAGTTTAGCTTAGCATTTAATTATTATTGTTTAAATCAAAGTTACACGACTGCCCTATGAACAGTAATAAAATTCTAACTTGAATGAATACAATTTGAAGTACTAAATATCTAAGGAGTAATTGTACCTAGGTTAAATTACGAACCTGCCCACGTTTCTGCTCTATTATGATCCAAATAGTATGAAATCCTTTTCGGTTCAAACTATACGTAGTTTTCGCTTAAGCGTTCTACCTTTTACGGAAAGGTTTTTTATGCACATTAAATCCTTTTTCACAGCCACGGTTGTGTACCAAACATGAGAGGCACAATTCCATAGAATAATGGCCAGACAACCCCTTGTGGGACGTAAAGCCTTGTGCTCCCGGCAAATTGCAAAGGTCACCCTTTAGCTACCTACGCCCTTATTTCTACATCAAATATGCATTTGACGATCTGTCCGTTACGTCGTTCCCTGAATTTCATAGCTATAAATCCGTATTACAAAAATAGGTATGATAGAAAGCAGAGCACTACAGACATGCCTTACTATTCGTTTTCGATTGCCAATCTCCTAATAATTCTTATTATTAAGTTCCCTAAATCTTGACAGATACTTATTTGAAAACCTATAGACTATTTACTTTAACAATTATGGAGGGAAATCCTATAGCTCGTTAGATTATTTAGGTATTAGTTACTTACCTACCTGTCTACTTATGACGGAACGATTCCTCATCCATAATTTATTACATAATCGAATATCGAATATTTCTTTATACCTATATGAAAGTATTCGTTGGCTTAGCAACTAGACGAACCAATCCACTCGTATTGATTCTCGTTATATTGAGAAGATATGTGAAAATAAGGAGAAATCTCATCTAGGCGCGGCCTGTCCCAAATATCCAAGCACCTTTACAGCTTCTGCCGCAGTTAAGGCATTTTTTATGTTACATCGGCCGTGTCCTGAATCGTTATGGGAGATTGCAAAAAGTTTTAGAGGTTTTTCACTTTTATTAAACCTCTCAGTATAACGATAACCGATAATGTTCCCTTATCGAGAGGACATCCAAAACAATATCCGGAGAAAAAGGTCGCTGTGAGGAACTTTGAATGAGATTTGGGTTGAAGTTAATTTCTTAAGCACCAATTTTTATATATGGTGAAAAGGGATAACATTTTTGTTACCTATTCAGACTGTTAATGAAGAAGCATTAGACGAAATATAAAATAACTTGAGTCTTTATTCCGTATTAAATTACCATCAACAAGTAGGTATAGGTACCTAAGCCATTGCGGGCAATAACTTTGTCAACAGTCCGCGGATTACAACCGTCGCCTGTCTGCAGATGAGATGGCATTCCAACGTCGAGAGACCAATTCTAGCGTTCAAAATGTGGATTTGGTAAACAACTTTCTGGGAATTTATTACATACATAAAGAAAAATTATCCTTGTTGAATTTTAAATTGTCAAATGGATATACAGAAATATTCATTTGGAAAATTACGGAATAGAAAAAAAGTCTGATTACAATAGGACAAGTAGATTTACCCCAATAAGGCTATAATAAATTAAATCCACATTCCCATAGTTACAAAATTATGAACATTATAATTTTGGCTCATTTTATGTTCTAACTTCTAGTGCTTAAGTTAAATTATAGCCCAAACTTACTTACCTAATCAAAGGGATTTTTTTGTATCGGGTTTATTTTTATTATTGCATGCCTAAACTCGTACATGCATAGAACATGCTTTACTTTAATATTCTAAAAGCAGTGACTACTATCCCATACACCCCCGGCCCCAAATGCGATCATGCCACCACCTATCAAATTCATTCGCGGTGTCATCGGCACACCGCCCACACAGCAAAATGATATACAGGAATAAAACGTATCACTTAATGCGGGTAGATACTTAGGTATGTAGGTACAGTACGATTTTTATCGACATGTTGAAGAGATAATAAAAGATCACATTGATCACATATTTTTAATATAATTAGGTACAATTATTGTCCTGCGTACCTACGTACCTGGGCCAATCAACTTTTCGATCACACTATTTTGTCCCGTAACGCAGGTGACAATTTAAAGTTTGCTAGAAAAAATACCTACTTAAATTGTACATGCATTAGGCCTCACACAAGTTCACATTGATAGATTTAGGTTCCAACGGTTTTTCATTGTAAATATGTGTTGATAAGATATAGTATTAAATTAAATTTTATTGACGTACATTTGTAAGTTCATAAAAGTAGGTAACGCAGGAGACAGAAAATATGTCGATGTAAAAGTTGATTGGCCCACTTATCATGTATCTAATAAGGACGTAAACATGTTAAATGTACCTGTACCGCTCTCGTAAAAGTATCATCACTTTTTTATTTCATAGTTTCATGATTGTAAACAAAACTGTTTTTGTTTATGGTAAGTACTTAGTTCAAAATCTGGCACTAGTGGAATTGCAACTCGAACTAAGTAAATCAATAAATACGCCAACACCAGCTGCCGATGCCGCAGTGGGAGTTCCAATAATCTGATGTTGTAGTCCGCCTGTGCAGGGCCTTAACATTTATTAGCGCTTCGGTTGTTAATGCCAATCATTCCCAAAGTTCTGTCCATCGGATCCACTCTAGCACCTTCAAGTGTCTATTAACTACTTCAGGGTCTCCTCGACTCGTAAATACAGCTATTTCCGAGTGTGGAGGAGGCGTGGGGGTAAACCGTATGTTTTACTTAGTTTTCCGCCCGAAATCATTGCTCAAGGATATACCTTTTCCATTTGGGTGCTTTGTTTCTTTACACAAGCCATAAAAATATTCTTTGAAATCTTTTCTTGATGTTAATTTGATTATTACTAGATCTTGTTGCTAGTAATGTGTAAGTAGGTATGGCGACATTGAGGTGCCTATATCTACGTATAAAAACCAGAGGGCCTACTCTGAACAACGATTGGTCTCTTACCCTTCTCTCGCACTTGTAAATTCGTCCGTAATAAATGTGACAGGGAGGCATCGATCGTGGTTCGCGATATGCTTATTATACAGGGTTACTTTTTCACCGGTACAATAAATTTTCCCACATATTTGGTATCGATAATCATCATCATCATCATCATCATCATCATCATATCAGCCGAAAGACGTCCACTGCTGAACATAGGCCTCTCCCAAAGATTGCCACAATGACCGGTCCTGCGCCACCCGCATCCAGCGGACTCCTGCGACCTTCACCAGGTCATCAGTCCACCTTGTGGGGGGCCTACCCACGCTACACCTTCCGGTACGTGGCCGCCACTCAAGAACCTTCCCGCTCCAACGGCCATCGGTTTTACGCGCAATGTGCCCCGCCCACTGCCACTTCAGTTTAGCGATTCGGAGAGCTATTTCGGTTACTTTGGTTCTGCTGCGGATGGTCTCATTTTTAATCCGATCACGCAGAGAGACTCCTAGCATAGCCCTCTCCATTGCCCTTTGGGTGACTTTGAGCCTTCTTATGAGGCCCATTGTAAGCGGCCACGTATCGATAATAGATTACACCACGTATCGATAATAGATTACATTTATCAAATAAAATTGTCATTTTTTTTCATTTATTATTAATTTATCCTTCATGCAAATGCAAAATAATGGGCCTACTAATGATAAGACGTCAACGGGGTGCGGGACGCAGAGGGCGGCGGAAAGGGGTGAGCGACCTGCGCACGAGTTGGCAACATAGCAGTTACCTCAATCTCGGTGACTAGGTCAGGGACGGTCAGTGTCACGGTTGACGTAGGTATGTGCGCACGCGCCGCATCGTACTACCTTCAGTCGGAAATTGCTCGTACGAAATGGTTCGTAGTTATTTTCTCATTGGGGAAAATGCAGTGGCAGCCCAGCGGCTATACGCTGAAGAAAGTGTGCCCCGCCTGGAAAATGCCAGTGTTATAGCTATGGCCAGCCAGGTCAACAGATTTGACCCCGTGTGACTGTTTTTGTGGGGTGAGGGTAGGCCCAAAATTTAAAAGACTTAAAAAATCTAATAATAAGTGCATTTGATGAACTTAAAAGTGAGAACTACAGACTTGTGTTGGGAAATATCGAAGGAAACATTCAAAAACGGGCAAGAGCGTGTTTAGATAACCACGGCCAACATTTTGAACACTTGCTTAAGTATGTGAATTAATTAATTAGTATGAGAAATGGACTCCATTAATCAGGTATGTTTTTTTATTCCAATCATTGTGCATAAAGTTGATTTCAAGTGTTTAAATACGCCTCAATGAAGAAAGTTTCTGTCCTTAGTGCAAGTATGAAGGAAGATTTGGGATCAAGTAAGATTGTTTTGCCAAGTCATAATCATAAGTTGATTATCATTGCCGCTTTTCTAAGCCGCCATGCCACGTGCGATGACGTTGTAAACAAACAGTTGCCAGTTCGTGTGTTTTGCTAGTTATGTACATTGATAATGCGTAATGCGTCCAATTTTCTTATTAGGTTTGCGGATAAGTTCAAACATCGGTATTTTAGTTTTTTTGTTCTAAAGGGGTAGTAACAAAAAATGCTAGTATTCTGTAACTTGGACTACTATTACGTATGTTGATTTTTTGTACTGGTGAAAAAGTAACCCTGTATAGGTGCAGACAGAATATTCAAATGATTGCAATAAACAATATTGTATAATATTAGAAACATTCAAATCAAGTTAGTTAGGATAGGTATACCTACGCATATAAATGCAAACTCTTAGCGAGATGGGCTAGACAACTATCTGATCGTCGCTGCGCCTATAAAATCCGCTATGTGATTGATTTATGACTTTGAAATAGTAACCTAGCAACTATACACAAAGAGTATTAATTGAATTAATTAACAATCACCACATATCGGTGTTTACAGGCGCAAGGACGCTGTGCGATTTTGCAAGACGGCAAGTGTCTGATAAAAATGTCAATTAGGACGGCATACTCATCTGTCGATGTCCAATCGGGTTAGGGTCTACCCAGATCAATCGACGCGGAATCGGCTTAAGTCGGGCGCAAACTCTTATGTCGACAACATAAGAGCGAAAAAGACGTCGATCGGCACGTATTCGGATTTTCCGCTCTTATGCCCACTAGGGTGTCCAATATTTTACGAATTTTAGAAATTAATAACGCATACCCCCTAATGCCCTGGCCACGACATTGGTCTAAGGCGACTGGCTAAGGCGACCAGCGGCGAGCGAATTAAACAAAATCAAGGCCGCCAAAGAAGCATGCCACGACAATTCCCTGTGGGCTAAATCGCGCGCGAATTTACTTGCGCGACCGGCTAAGGCGACCAGCGGCGCGGCGGGCGGCGAGATTAAACGCACTGGCGGTTTGAGCCATGCCACGACTTCGAGCGGCGCGAACGGTCTTAGCGGCGGCACGTATCGGGCGGAATTTTAAAGATCAAAATATTTTGTTTTATTCGCTCCGCGATGTTGGACACAGAAGCATAAGTAAAATTTTAAATAGGCCTGTCTTGTGGATGGCACAGCATTCGCAACACAAGTTGCGGCATGTAATAAAACGGTTATGGGAAGAAATAAAAAACATTTTCCGAATCAGAGCGGTAAGTTTAATATTATTGTATATTAAATAGGATCGCTTGCAAAATAATTTATAAATAATAATTTCGAGACACTGAAGGGCCACTTTTGATACTGATATTTTGCGTCCTTTGATTACGTCCCATTCGCTCACCGCTTAGGCGCTTAGACCGTTGTCGTGGCATGCTCACCGCTTAGACCGTTTTCGCCGCCCCGCTCGCCGCTGCCGCGGTCGCCTTAGACCAATGTCGTGGCCAGGGCATAAATCGGTTTCTTTTACCTCAAAACACTGAAAATAAATTTCAGTTCATTCCTGTAACTGCAACACGTACTGACTTTCATGCCATTTTCCTATACAATGTATGATTTTTTTTTTCTTTTTTTACTATGGCTTTTACTTGTACCTACTACTGCATCATAAAATTAACTTGATGAGAACAGAAAAACAATACATTGTTATCAACATACTGTCTGACCAAATCTTTTCATAGTAATTTGTATGGGAATTTCAGATGAAAGTCGGCAAGGGTTACAGGAATGAGCTGATTTTTTTCACGACAAAGCCTTTTTCGGCCGGCTTAAGCAAATTCCTCGTCGATTCATTTGATAAGACCCTAAAAGCTCGTTGGCGCCGATCGGAAAAGCTAATCTTTACTAATTTAATGCCATAATCATATATCGAGTCGTGTCCTTCGAGCCGAAGCTGAACCGAGCCGATTGGCGAATTTATCCCTCTTATGATAATGAGTTTTTATCGACCGGCTAGTGCCGATCGGCCGTCGACAGCTTCGGGGCCGCCATTATTCAAAGGTATTAAGATTAATCGTAAGAGTAGAAGATCTACATCAATCCCAATGGTCCCATTTATGACTTTTAGGTACCTATATATTGTATTTTCGATGCTAGGAATGTTATGTAACATACTAACATATCTTTATTAGGATTGGGCAGTGTAACAAAGTTCGACGTATCATCGTTATCACCTACCATAGTCCTGGTTGAAATATCTAATGATTTATTTGGTAAGTTACAATAGGTATAATAGTACATTCTACATCAAGGAAAGTAAGTACGGAATTACTAACGAGAGTGTTAGAATTAGAAGCCTGACGCCGTAGGTGGAGGGCTTTTAATGACTCGAGTTAGTATTCCGCTTACCAACCGTGACGCATACAATGTTTTTCATCAGTTCATCACACTTGTCGAAAAAAAAATAATTAAGACAAAATATTATCAAATGACGTACTGACATTTCTATTACTCCCTAGGGAATTTCACTTTTCTATTACTCCCGCTACGCATGCAAGCAATGACGCGCTTAGACAGCAAGTGTGATGAAAAAGGTGTTTACAACGTGTATTACTATTTAGGTATCTATCAACGTAATAAGTAAGTGCATACCAGTGCATACTAATTATGACCTTTAATCTACCTTCGTCGTCTAGGCATTATTAAGTATTTACGCCACAATACAATTAGAACAATAAAAGAAAACACGATTGTTAGGTAATCGCTGTGTTCACTCAACTGTGTAATTGTGTCGTGGCGTCCAATAAAGATTAGGCACCTATTTGTATTGCTAATACACTCCGGTTAATGGTAATTTATGATCGCCCCTTGGTTTTTTGAGTGTGTACAGTCGGCATAAGACATATCCTAGCGTCTGGAGCGCTCAAAAATATCTCAACACGCCTCTACCGTTATGTCAATAAAGGCGTGTTCAGATACTTTTGAACATTCCGTACGCTATAGTTGCCGATTTCTAAGAATGAACATTTGACAGTTTAGAAATGAGCCTTAAGTATATGATGATGGAAAAATGGTGAGTCTTACCCTCATATCAATAAGGATTAATCTATAACTGTCAATAGTTCATTTTTAAAATCGGCAGCTATACGGCCGACTTCTAAGAATACGGGGATGATGGCGACTGTACCTTCTGAAAGAAAATAAATGGGAAAACGATGTTTGAACACCTACACAGGATGTAACAAAAATTAGTTTAAACACGTTTCGAATGTCGTCAGCGAAGTTGTGTTCCTGCTCGTTCTTGTGTGGGTATTGGTGTACGAGTGAGTAGATCTACCTAGTTATCAAACTGTGTGAAACCTAGCGAAACCTCTTTTGGAAATATTTTAGCTGTCTTAACAAAGTTGTGTCGTCCATATATTCCAACAATACAGACGCCAAACATTTCTCTACCTTGCATTTGACTAGGTCTTTCATCATACCATCAACAAAACGTCAAGTTGTTAATGAGTTTAGACAATGCCCCGGTGATTGATATGACAAAAGTGACAGTGATTTAAACACACTAGGCGTATGATTCCATTACCCTCATGATATCAAATCTCAGCCGTTCCATCGTAAATCATGTAAGGGGAAGGCAAAGGCTGTAGACAAAGTTGAGTGAAAGGGAAAACAGGTACTTACACGGAATAAAATACAGGCGAATTCATAATGAAGTTTCTAATATAATAATTATTAATTTGCCCTCAACAGTAGGTAGGTAGTTAATTTTTCATATCGCTAGGTCCTATTACGATCATGCGTCATAGTAGAAAAGTAAGTGTAATTTACTTATAAGGTGTCATAACGTTTTATCCATATTTTAAAGACAAACGGGTCTTAATCGCGTAAACTTACGTTTAAGTCGTCGTTGAGTCTGCCTGCGACCACGGGTGTAACGTCATGCCCGAAACGTCAGGATATAATTAAACGTAAGTTTACGCGATTAAGACCCGTTTGTCTTTAAAATATGAGTGATAATCGTGAAAGTTTAAATCAATATACGTTTTATCCATCTTTATTGTTATAGATACTTAGACAGAATCACGAACATTTGGTACCTAACTCACTTTTATAACAAATAATTTAGTATACTTACTTAATTTTTATTTGAACTTTGTGTTTCTTCCTTTCTTTACTTTTTATTCAATGAATACCCAAACGAAATCATAACAATAACTCTAAGTACTCTAATACAAATACAATTGAATTACAAATTAACTGTTTGTAACCAAATTCTTATAGATATAATGAAAACTCAAAACAATTCTTTCCACTTTCAATCTTACTCTCAAACAATTCCAATGTTTTCTGTTTCCGTTCAATTTCCTCCAACGACAATTCGAGCCGGCCTTAATGGGTTGAGTTTCACTTAGCTAAGCAATAGGAACACGGGTTAGCGGCTATGGCAAAGCCTAGACTTTTTAAATTCAATTGATTTTATGTATTTTATTACCCATAGGTGTTTTCTTTATGAACATTTAAACAAGCGTATTTTTTTTGACACTGTTTGAAACTCAAAGGTTACCTACTGAGTTACTTTTTACGATTTGTGTACACAGGCAGCCCGTCAGGTCATTTGCTTTTTAAACCGACCGGCTTTCGGTATAGTACCTATTGACATTCGAATAAATACCTACTTTAGTAATTTGGTTTTGGAGACTATGCTACCCAGCAAATGTCAAGTGGGAACTGATTTGTAGTAGTACCTAGTAGTAACAAACACTTTGTTGAACAAATCATAAAAAGAACAAAGAAAACATGTTCAGGGAAATTGTTCAAACGGCTAACTTATCCCTGTAAGGGATCTGTTACAATTGACCTTTGAGTAGGTAACTGAGAGGATACTGGTGTTGGTAGACAAAATCATGTATGTACAATCGGGTTCAAAATTGCATGGACAGTTTATGAATGAATTCATTCATAAATCGTCCATGCAGTTTTAAACGCCACTTTAACAAATCATAAAAAGAACAAAGAAAACATGTTCAGGGAAATTGTTCAAACGGCTAACTTATCCCTGTAAGGGATCTGTTACAATTGACCTTTGAGTAGGTAACTGAGAGGATACTGGTGTTGGTAGACAAAATCATGTATGTACAATCGGGTTCAAAATTGCATGGACAGTTTATGAATGAATTCATTCATAAATCGTCCATGCAGTTTTAAACGCCACTTTACATACAAATAGCAAGTTCATGTGAACAAGACTCTTGTCACATACGCAAACTGTAGATACTAATCTGTTTGTGTAACAGTTAAAATAGTATTTTCCGTTTTTACGTTTCATTATGGCGATCACAGTTTTATAAAACGTTCATCTTTCTCAGTCGTATCGTAAATTATACGCCGGCTTCCCTGCATTCTCGGAAAAAGTTGGTCAATAAAAGTACGACCGCTTCAGCATGTTGATGGCTTGACAGCTAAATGGTAATGGCGACCAACGACTAAGCCATTTTTCTCACAGGCAAGTAAATTGCTTCGTCGATGGATTGCTTCGTGCGAACTAATAGCTTTTCATAGTGATTCTTAACTTTACCTTCCTAAACAAGGTGTAATTTTATTTGTTTGCTTGAGAAAAATAAATATAAATTGAACTAAATTATACGGTAGCCTAAAATGATAAAATGGGATATTATTTTTATCACTTCAGCCTCAGCCTACCACTAGGCTACTAATTAATTAATTATTCCTTTTCATCTGTATAGCTGAGGAAGTGCTTGTTATACCTACATTAGTGTAAAGGTGCAAGCGAGTGGAAAAAAGTATGTTATGCAGACGATTACTTTTCCTCACGTGATCAACTCATGGTAAGTAGATACATAGTTTATGGCTACTTTCCTACACCATCCACACGCGGCCCCTTTAAAATTCACTGGCTAAGCACTAAGACCCAGTCATTTAGTTGTCTTATTTAGTAAACAGCTTTCTAACCTCCTAAAGGCTGGCGTAATACAATCTTTTATTCTGAAACTACCATGTTTGTCTTATAATTTATTTTGTTTATCTGCGGGATTGTTTTATTTGCAATCAAATACTATAGTAATAGCAGTTTACGGCAGAAAATATCATAATATTACTTCTAATACCGGTTATGTGCACGTATTGTTATTCGATAGTGAATTTAATTATCATGATAATTAAAGTGCTTCTGCCAAAACCTGATTTGTGCAGATAGCTGGTATTTTATAATACAACCAAGTATGAATGGGCTATAGTATGCAGCACACGGTTGCGGGCGGCAAATGTTAAATATATTACAAAAAAAATTGCGTTATTATGGAGGCCCTGTAAACGAACCCTTTTCATGTATAAAATCGCCTCAGGGAGCATGCGTCGAAGGTGCGTGCTTAGCGAAATCTTTACGACTCGTATCTCGAAGCTTTTTACGAGGTACCTGTTACAACTTCCTACTCATGCCTTCATTCTCAGAAATATCTATGTTCGGATACGTACACTCAACCAATTGGAACCCTAGGCCACTCTTACTGAGAAGTAGAGTAAGAAGTAAACCATTTTTAACAACCTCATTTATTAACGTTACTTAGACATGGTTCCTCAGTGGCCTAGGGTTCCAATTGGTTAATTAACAGTACCCGTGCAATTCTCAAAAAGTTTGTACATTTGGAACACGTTTTCGATTTTGATAAAAATTGGTAGGCTGGTATAGTCAATGATGCTGAGCAAGAACCACCACATTTCCCAAAATGTCCTGGAAATTTGTATGGACTTTTCCTTGTTTGTTACCAGATTCCTATACATTTTCGGTAATAAAAAAGGAACTTTTCATACAAACATTTTGGGACGTTTTGGGAAATGTAGTGCATCTTGCTTAGCATCATTGATTCTACCAGTCTACCAATTTTTATCATTAACCAAGACTGCATCCAAATGTACCAAAATTTTTTTTGAAATGCTCACCTGACACCTGGAGGATAATGAATTATGATAATTAATTTCTCAAAAGTACAGTCAGTTACAAAGTGGATACATGACTTTGTAAATGACCGTATTTATTAGTTAGACAAAGGTTAGGGTACAATTTTAAATTGATTTACTAACTCATACACTCTTTTTCATTCATAATATCATGAGACATTCTTAAACAAATCGACTTGTGTTAAATTGACACGAACTTAAATACTTTCTAGGTATGAGCGGGATGGAAACAAAGTAAGTCTGCGTTAAACTCACGGCGGCAGTTAATGGTCGGCACACTGGTCTCACATGAGCTTAACAGTAGGCTTATGATGGTTCCGTGTTTATCGTATGTTCTTGTTGCTGTCAGGTCCCAACGAGTAGCGCAAGTGCGGAAGTGACGAGTAGCGCGATAAACGATAAACGTGTGACCACCATAAGGCACAGACGTACCGTGAGTTTTCAAGTATCCTATAATCCTTAAATACATAGATACCATCCATGACAGAGGAACAAAATATTGTTGTAATAAACATAACTACAAAGAGATGCCCTCACCGGAATTCGAACCAACCTACTGACTAACATTTTAATTAAATGATGCAACAACTGTGCGTTTGTGAGATAATTTTAAATATTTGACAAAGGTTTAAAAGCTGAAATAACTACAACACAGATCTAGCGTGTAATCTTCACAAGGAGAGTGCATGTAGAAATCATACATAAGTACCTATAGGTATTATTCAGCCATATATGTACCTCTTCGGTACACAACTGTATATTGAGTAAAGTAATGAAGGGTATTCGTAATAGCCAAATGCATTTTTCATCGTTGTCAGCTCATCACTCATTTATTTCGCGGCAACCATGCGAGGAAACTTCATTCCAGCGAACAAAACTCGAAATAAAGGTATTCTTGGTTACGTGAGATATTTTTTATTAGTTAAACAAAGTGGCAGGTGGGGTGACCGGCTTCAGAATTGTTCCATGCTTCATAATTGTCTCACGGACGTAGGAACCTGCTCAGGGAACACACCGTAAGATGCACAGTACCATCTTCCGGAGAGCTAAAAAAATCATGTGTAGCTATGTAGGTAAGAATGTAAGTAAACAAAACTCTGGGTTTCAGAAGTCGTACCATAACTTTGCAAGTGTCGGTAACGTCATCGCGCTCGCAGCAGATAAGCTGTGGACGATGCAACAATAGTACCTACACTGTGCATCAAGGGAGGTATATGCGGAATTACCAACGAGAGTGTTAGAAGCGAGTTAGTAATCCTCTTACCGACCGTGATGCATACAATGTTTTTCATCACACTTGTCGTTCAAACATAAGTTTTAAGAAAAAATATTATTTAATGACGTACTGACATTTCTATTACTACCTAGGGAATTTCGCTTTTCAATTACTCCCGCTATGCACGCAAGCAATGGCGCGCTTAGACAGCAAGTGTGATGAAAAAGCTTATATTACTAAAGTGTGAGTATGGTGTGAATATATAAAAAATTGTTTGCGTGTGATTTCTTACTTGGCCCGGGTGTCACGTTGTGTCATTTAACACCTAGATAATTTAGGTAAATTAATAATTTACCTATTAATAATTTAAAATTACACTATTTTTATTTTTTTTATACAATATCAGCACCTCTATAACTACACCCCACTAAAAATAATTCGACCGTTTTAGGTAGGACATTAGGCGGCCGGTAGGTTACCCAATAAAACTTATACGAGACTCCATAAAAACCAAATGCTGCTCACAATACGTCTCACCCGGCTACAGAACGGCTAGTGTCATCACAAAGATCTGTCAACCGACGTTTCACGTGACGGAATTTGTAAAGGTTTTTTTACGGACCCTCTGAACTTGATAGTGATTGATTGCAGCTTTTATTGAAAGGCATCCTTCAATGTGTGCCGTCTTCATAGGTACTTAGGAATACTTGCGTAGGTGATTCGGTTCAGTAACTCTTTTTTCACTTCAACGACTTGACGTAGGTCCTATATGCACATAAGTAAGTGCAAAAAAAAATCCTTAAGCTTTTCACGGAAACGTCTGAATTCATATCGCTGTCACAAACTTTAGTAAGTACGTATTCATCGCACTGAAGCTAATTGTATGTAAGTTATGTGAAAACCCCAAGGAAATAGTACAATACGATATAATAAGTGCGAGAAGTGGTAATTTTTTTGTCAGGTCGTAGGTAACTTCGAAACGCCCTCTGTACTGAAAAACGTCGTACGATACACTTGCGAAAAGGAAATTCGCACATTGCGACGTAATGTACTATTATATTGATTTAAACTTTCACGATTATCACTCATATTTTACAGACAAACGGGTCTGTACTAACGGGTAATGTACTATTGCACTACATCTGTATGTACCTACTTAGGTAATTGCTGGTAGTGGAATAGTGAGCCATTTAGTGGTTAATATGATGACACGTAACAATATGCATTAACCCTTAAACAGGCCTGGCGATTTTTTCACTTTCGTATCCTGATTTTGGTAGATAATAGCGTCAATAAAAAACTAATTTCTTGTTTTTTTTAGAAACATTATTTCCAAAAAAAAACCCGGTGTTCAATATACGCCCTGTGCTCGTCACCAGGAGGCCTACGTGTTCCGTATGTGGCCACTGCCCTGCTGGCGATACATTGATGTTTTAAGGGGTAGTTGTTATGTAATTATGGACACAATAAGACCACAATAAAAGTATGAAAAAAGGATATTTATTTTTATATTCAAACACAATTTAGCAAAATCCGCTTCAAAACTAACTTATAATTATATACTAACTGTAAGTCTTGAGATGTTTAGTGGGTGGACCTACATAGTGTACAGTATTGAACTTACCCTTAAATTTCACTTAAATGCCCAGCCGGTCAGTGGTCACATACAAACCACTTGTACCAAACCGAAACGGGCAGAGGTCATATAGGACCCACAAACTTTAAGAGCAAAAATTTCAAGTAAAAAACTATTACTGTGACCATTTATGACATACTACCACTTACATTACCTTATATACTACCAAAATAAATCAACATATAGCACTTACCGTAATTTTTTTCGACACAATAATAGTATTTATCTGGAGCAACACACAAAATCTGCCACTTTTTCGGTTTTTGAATTTGAAAACTAAAACGTCAAAGAAACTTGTTCTGACACATCGATTTTGAGTGCGTTCAGAAATCTATCAGTTTATAGACTATACGTCAATGACATTCTGGCCGCTACAAGCGTTTTGCTCGTCAGAAAAAAATCTTTTGCTAAGTGGTCGCTATGAGATCACAACCTGGTTAAGGGTTAATATAAAATCTATTTTTCAACCCGAGACTTATAATAGTAGTTCAACGAGGGACTAAAACAGGCCATTATGACACGAGATATTTATCCACCCGAGCGTAGCGAGGGTGGATGTAGTTCGAGTGTCATTATGGCTGTTTAGTCCCGAATTAAACACTCTACTTTTCACTTAGAATGCGAGGAAAAAAACTACGTTCTACATAATCTCTGTATTTATTAACAGAAATAACAAATAAGAAACAAAAAAATTATATGTTCTGCGATGTCAAAACTTTCGATTTCTTCGGAACATGGCAAACTTTTTCAAGTTATATGGTTTAGTTGCAGTGTGGTTTTAAGCATGGAATATATGCTACAAGGTGATGACGGTTGATATTTCATAGATTTTTCATCAAAATATGTCAGAAATACGCCTTCCATAAATGATGTTGGTACCTAATTTGCTTTCCAGTTTTCCAATCCATAAAAGTTTGATACGCTTTTGAATATATTACATTAGATTTCGGCGGCAAAAGATTTTGCACCACCTCTTTTGCATTCTTCTTCATTCTGTGGCCTATCCCACAAAACTTTCCAAGCGCACAATTCTACAAATTTGTATAAATTCCCATACAAAAAGTTAACAATTTTATAGAATTGTACGCTTGTAAATTTTTGTGGTTTATGCCCCTGGATGTAAGGCGTTAATACTTCTTCATCGCATGACGTGACATCGTAAATTATATAACTACGATTTGAACAATATTACCTACTTATGGACAAAAATACAAAAATAAGCAATCAAATTCGTTCCGCGTTTTAGTTTTTATCTGTATTCCTTTTTCGAATGACGCTTACTTGCATATTTAGTCAACGAATTGGAGCTTACTACATAACTATTTTGAAGCTAATTGGTTATTAAAACATAAGTAATAAATTGGATTCAATCTTAATCATATATCAAACAAGTATTAAATATACAAGGAAAATAAATCGATTCTCCTTAATATTTTTGCACGATTCACATTTTGAGGTTATTTTCAATGTCAATAATTGTTCGTTCAAAAATCATAAACACCAGAAATGGCTGTTTAGGGGTTTCCAAAGACAATTAAAAAAAAGTTTAGAGGTTGTATCCACGGCATGCACAAAAGTGGTCCATGCACAAGCACTGAAAATGGCGACTATCCTTTATTCTTGAACACCGTGAGTGTGGCTGTTTATGGATTTCCAACGTCAATTAAAAAAAAATTACTTTAATCCCTAGAGATTAATAAAGAGTTTTAGTCCCGATATGCAGGGACTAAAATAACATTTTAAGAGCATGAGAAGTGAAAAATTTCTTACCTACTTAATTGCGCTTTGCCCGCACACGAGTACCATCGCCAACACTGTTAACTAAGAATTAAACCACTTGTTCTTGCAATAATTTTTTTGCAAAGTTAACTCTGATTTAAACAATATAGTACCTATATTTATGGTACCTATTCAGATTTTCCCTAAATTTGTGAATTGTGCCTCGTATTTTTCACGATTTTCGGGCAACAGAAGCCCATTAATTTTGATCCCCTCTGCGAATACAGATATGGGAAATCTAATAACAAAAAAATATTTTATGAAATATTGAAGTCATCGTGCAATGATAATCGGAAATAATAAGGACTTTCTATAGCCAGCTTATAAAATAACAATGAAATATGAATATAAATAAGCACGTACATTATCGATTATCATTTATTCAAAATCCATTCAGTATGTGCAATAATATGAAATATATAATAGATCTCTTATTTTTCGCATAGGTAGGTGGTATAAAAAGCAGTATATGTCACACGGTATCTAAATTATTTTTGTCTTGGGTGTTAACGCTTGAATCCCTCATTGCGCTCGGGATTCCACTTTAGAATTCCTTGTGACACAATCTACGTATAGTTTAGTGTTCGAAATCCTATCAGCTTCAATACCGATATTGTAAATTGTAGCAGCTTCCGTGTGCGCCGTAGCGTACTGATTAATGTCAATTCCAGACTTCAGTGGTACAAAGCGATTACAAGTAAAAGAAGCCGTTGAAATATTATGTAAATTTCTTGCAGTTTAATAACAATTTAGAAACCAGAAAGCACAGCTTGAATAGTTCATTGTGGAAAGTTTGCGTGAGTTGTCCGCTGAGATGCTTACATTTGAATTAATTTATGTTCTCTTCATATTTTTTTAGGTAAGACTGGTTTATTGCGGAAATCTCTTCATAGTAATGTAGGTAAATACTAAGTACGAGTATGTATACGAGTATAATTGTTATGTGGACCACATAAACGTACCTATATTAAGGAGCATGTATCTTAAAGTATGTTTTTAGCCGTCGTTTACAGGAAAACAGCGTTTAGGTACCTTACAAATATGTGAATCAGTTACAATTCACAACGATGAAACTATTTTTTTTATCGCATTGGTCATATAATACAGGCATGCATATTAGGTACCACTGAATTAAGTTGAAAAGTGGTAGACCACATTTTTTGCTGACTTTACATAATACAAGTAAACCGAACTACCTAGTAGGTAATATTATTGTAAGTACCTTAATCATCTTTCTGAATAGCTAGGATTTGCATGCAAATAGTGTCCATTGATTGCAGTAAGTATGTTAATCATGATGCGAACCTATTTGTATACATACATGCCTACATACATACTATGCACGTATCTTTGTCATTATCGCGACGGCACAACGTACAATCTAACAAATACCATATAATACTGTGTTCTCCTTTATGTTTTGAAAAAATCGAATCTCTATTTCAGTAAATATGCACAAACACAGTCGACTATACCTATATGTATTTTAATTATTGAAAGAGAAGTAAAGATAATTTCTTCGTAAAAAATCGTGTTTCGTAATAACCTATTCATATTCTGCTTAGAAAGAGAAAGATAATGAATCAAGTATTGCCAGGTAGGTACAGGTACCTAACAACTTCATAACTGATAAGAGTTCAGTAAGGTCGACTAAGGCAAACGCGAGTATGATGTAAATGTAAGCAATTGAAATGTCCCTTATTCGGTTTGTATAAATATACTAGGCATCTACTGTGTTACTTTTGATATATTAAACATTAAATAAATTAAATAAATCACGGAACATCGTGATCCAAAAACTTGGAACTTACAAATACCTATATTTTAAGTGTATATTTGTAATTAGCCGCATTTGCCTAATGGGTTGTTGTATTTGCTTTAGTTGCTCTCAATACATAGGTATAGATACCAGTAATGTTTATTGTCATACCGTATCCCTGATGGTAAATAATTAAAATTTAACATAATATAAAGCTATAAACAATGAAAAATGTGGGCGGTAGACTTAAATACGGTTGTGAACGATCCATTAACATTTAGGTAGGTACTTTGTGTAGGATTGGTCCTCCCACGTCTACCGAATCGCTGTGTAGGTAATCAGTCATTTATTTCATTTATTATATCATTATGCAAACTATCTCAAACGTACTTAAGTAAACAAAAGGACAATGTATTTCGTCAAATATTAATAAATATGGGTCGTTTTCTTTCAAAACGTTTTACATACCTCTAGGCAAAGCTTATCAAGATAAAAATTTCTATCCGTACACGAACTACCTATCCAAATAGCGCGATACGATGAAACCGGGACCCATCGTCATTTTAATCACAGTAGTCACGCGATATACTTTCATACCTGTGCGTTCATAATTTCAGCTCATCCGAAAAATGGGAACGTCATCTTGTACACTGTCACCTACATATTTTTTTGCATTTAAAGAAAAGTGCTAGACTTGTAAAAATACATGCTAATAAAATTGTTATATTAATATTATACTGTCTGGCCGCTTCATACTCGTACAAGGAGACCGCACCAAGTGCATTCGTCACGCCCGTGCCACGGGACGAAGCCAGACTGCAATATACGCTGAAATTGGAACTTGTCGCTTAGCCAGCTGCTGTTATTAAGCCTGGCGTAGGTATTATACATAACAACTCATTAGCAACTGCCTTGGACAGGTACTTTAGGCGACGAATATTGTACTAGTGAGACTAAATGAGATACGATGACCAGTTTAGTAGTAAAAGGGCATTGATAAATTCTTTACTTTTATAAATATTCAACATGAAGTTACTGAAAAGGTCCTTACTTACACTACAGTGTTCACTTACGACGAGTTTTAATATTTTAGGTACCTATCCCATACACTTTTGTAATCTTAATTCAAACAACATCAGTCTATTTATTCAGTTTCTGACTGAGTAAAATTTTGTCAAAATGTTCAGTTCGGTAACATAATCAACTCTCATACATTTACCAATGGAATTTGGCTTTTTAGGTACTTTTCGGGAAGTAACTGATTGATCTGCAAAGGGATCCCCCAAATCGTGTAAGATAACTCACCTTTTTTCTATACACAGTGACAATATAATCCAAGTTCATTATTACTTTTTTGAAACATGTTATTCGAACAATAAAATTCAGTAGGTACCGCAAAAAATAAAACAATAAAAAACTTTTTTTTTTACGTATTTTTGATAATATAACTGTATAAAATAATTGGTAATTTAGATTTTCCCACTTGGTTATCGATAATATAATTATTATTGTGAAGGAAAATGGTAAAAACCTAGATTATTGGAAGTACTTACTATCGTTATTAATTTGTATCCTTTTTCTGCGTAACACAAGAAGAATACTTAGGTACCTTCTCCACCAGCGCAAGTAAATCACATTACACGTATCGAATAGAAAACTAGATACTAAATTGGTTACAATATTAGATATTTCCCAACAGGAATATATTTTCTCCTTCATATTTATGTAGGTAAAAAGGTTGAGAATATGTCGTTGTACACAAAAGATTTGATATGGTATCGAATTCTTAAAGATATTTATTATCTCCGTGTGTACACAATACACAATATCGAATAACGGTAGATCGATGCCAGGAGTTAAGACACAAAAATAATATGGAACTGAATGACGTTTAATTGAAATATTTTGGCTGCTCAAAGTCAAACCTATGCAACTATATATCATACGTTAGGGTTAAAATGGAAAAATAAACACTCCCCATTAACCTAAAATACCATAATAAAACACTTTTTTTCAAACTTGCAATGAAATGTTGGCATTACGTACGTCAAATTAAACCAGGAAGTATCATCTCGCTGGTTCGATGATTGAACTTGATATGTAAAGGCATTTCATAACTACTTTGCAGTCCTAAGACTACCGGATAAAACCTGCTTTAAAAAGTTAAATACCGGAAGTAACTCGTAAAATGACAGAAAATCTTTCACCGTAAGAAAAAAGAACTAATGTCACTGTCACCTGGCAAAAGATTATCTCAAATAGGTAGGTAGTTAAAAAAATTGACGAATAAGTCGTTTTTTTTTAATTATTCTGTCGTTTCGTTTTTTGACTTATTTGTTTGTGTACTGTGAAAATCACTTTCGATTTTTTAATTCATTTCAAGTTTGAGAAAAGCTCTACCTATACAAATTTCAGCGAGAAACAAGGTTACAGTAGTAACCTCAGTTCCTTCGGCCAGATATGTCTACTTGGCCTGTAACCTTTCGTTTCCCGTCCTCTATAGTAATGTACTATTTTTCTACTTTGAATTTTACCGCTTTGCCGGTGTGATTGATTTACATACAGGGTGTAATCGATAAGTGTTTACAGGCCATAATTCCGTAAATATGAGAGATATCAGAAAAAAATTAACTGATATCGAAAGTGCATTACCCAACAAGTAAAATTAATTACACTAATAACTTTTTTGAAATAAAATTAGAAATATCTCAAATATTAACTTCAAACCCTCCAATACATTTAGTACGTAACCGTTCATTCAAAGGCTAGTTTAATACGAATATCATTTTATTTACGAATAAATGTTATACTAATTATTTCATAAACGGTAGTATTATTCGTACAAATAACGAATCTCTCACAGTTTTGTCTCTTACGAAACCCGACATTCTTTAAGGCTGTAAATCGTCATACTAAATGTATGGGAGCGTTTTAACTTAGTATTTTTGTGTAATGTTTATAAAAGTTAAAAATATTATTTTAATCGTTGGGTAACGTACTTTCGATATCAATTAAAAGTTTTCTGATATCTCTCATATTTATGGAATTATGGCCTGTAAACACTTATCGATTACACCCTGTATAGGTATGTAAATATATGGTAGGTACCAATGTTCATCTTTTTGGTGCTAACGGTCACTGAGATTATCCGCGGATGGCCGGACGGACAGAAGAACAGATATACATGGCGAAACTATATAATATACAGGGTGAACTTTTTTCGAGTGTTCAAATTTTAACAGAAGATTCCTTATTAAAAATTAGTAAATACGTGTTTTTTCTTTCACTACCTTTTGGTATTAAAATATGGAGAAAAATCAGCTGAAAGATATCCTAAAAAAACATGCTTTCATGGATACCGCGGCAGCGCACTATGCATTAGCCACTCAATTTATTTTGGTAACTGTGTTTACCAGCTGTCACTCTTATTTTACATAGGAATAAAGCTCAACCAAAATTTCAAAGCAAATGAGTGGGTAGGTCGCAATAACGCTCGCCCCGCCCCCCATGTGACGCGTTACGCGTGAAAATACCAATTTTTAACAAAAGCTTGCAAATCTTTCTTCATACTTTTCGGGCTCAGGACCGTCAAAGTGCAATTTTATGATTAGTTAATTAGACTGTAGTTATCTAAATATTACAGTTGTGATTTTTTTCTGCAATTAGCTGTATTTAAAAATTTTAATCAACTTATGTACAATTATTAGCTCAATCAAAAAGTTGTTACCACAATAGTCTCAATCAACTTAATGTACACATGTATTTGTAACCACCACCACCATTTCTTAATACTCTCGATTCGTAAACATTGTTGTGTCACGTTCACGAGTCCTTACGAGACGAATATGTAACGCGGAAGTGCACGACCGATCACTCGGAGCTGCGCGTGCGACTAATTGGCCTAATTGCAATTTTGTATTGGTCGAGATGAGATAGATGAGTGCACCCCTACCCCGCCGCGCCTTCACCGTTAACCCCTAACGTCACTGCCGAGTGCCGGGGGCCATCCCGAATATTCACACGTTGCTAATTATTGAAGCGGACAGCATATTTTATTTTGAAAATTTTTCCAATGCTTTTTTTCTCAGAAATGGCATCTGTTATTAATACCTTATGCCTGGTAAAAATTTGAACACTCAAAAAAAGGTCACCCTGTATAAGGGTTCGTTAGTTGATAAGTCTACAGAATTCTAACAGGCGTAATAATTTATTTCCTTATCCCAAATTACGAATGCAAATCCGCTTAGTAGTCATATAAAATTATTTTCCTGAGGTACGCATTTATAAATTTGGTCTATCATTTATATACAGGGTGAAACATGAGTCGTGAACAGTAATACGTCGTTTTCCTAACTCTATAAACAACTAACAATTGAATGCCCTACAAATTACTTAGAAATAGTCTTTGTTTTTTTGTATTTTTCTTGTGGCTTTTTCTAATTTTTAAAGTGTTTTTCAGAAATGATAACGGCTACTTAAGATACTTATTTAAAGCGTTCAATGTAATAAATATCATTCAATTTTACACGAAATTGTCGCTATTAATTACTTCAATTTGAATTTAAATTATTCCATTAATTTGTCTTAAAAATCCTTTTGGATATACTAAAACCAAACAATACAAAAACATAAACCCAAAAAATGTAAAAAATAAATAAATAACTTGTCAATTTTTCAGTAAATTATAGAGATAGAAAAACGTATTATTTTCACGACTCATGTTTCACCCTGTATTTACAATATTAGGAACCTTTAAGTCAGTTATTGAACTCAGCAGCACTATGCAAGTTAATTTATGTTGGAAGATAAGTAGTAATGGATTTCAACGTCATTTGATAGCTTGAGCCCTTAATCCACCGCCGTCGGCGCTGGTTTTTGCTTTACTGAACTCCTTTAATTGAATATTCGGTTCGAAAATTATATAGATATAGGTTGTAGGGGAACGCTGGAACAGAAATTAATTTTGAGTACTCTTAAATATATTTGATATGCGTCCACATTACATTATACAATTTGCTTTCTATTGTATGGATATAGTTACATAGCAAATAATAAATAGATCTTAGAATTGATCAGTAAAATTCTTTACAATTGATTAGTTTTATTCTTTGTAGCGAATTTAAAGTTATTATTTGTATGAAATAAAACTATGAAAACGGATAAACTCGCGTATATTAACTAATTTTAACTTCATTCCGACGTTTCGAACACTTTACAGGGTTCGTGGTTTGCGGATGACTGACAATGGAGGAAATTTGATAGATCTACCTCCATCAAAATAAGAAAGATAAGTACAAAACTACCCACCAAAATTATTTTAAATTTCCTTATTAATCAAAATTGTATGTTTTGGTTTAATGCATGATGATCTTAAGATGTACTACAAATGTTTTTTGAAAAGAGTTGTCCCGCTGAGTTTCTTGCCGGTCCCAATTTTGGGATACCTTCCTAACAATACAATCATACAAAGGAAGGAAATACTTCTCAGGCAGTGGCGTAGGGATAGAACCGGCGTAGATTATTTATTTTGTCTCTTGTCTTCATTCTGAAAATATTTGTAATGAATAACTAGCTTAATTTGAAAATTTTGTATGTACATCCACCCTTAAAATTTATTGTCTGTGGTTTAGTAATTTTTCCTTGGTGGGTAGTTTTTTTAATCTTCTTATCTTTCTTATTTTGATGGAGGTAGATCTATCAAATTTCCTCCATTGTCAGTCATCCGCAGACCACGAACCCTGTAAAGTGTTCGAAACGTCGGAATGAAGTTAAAATTAGTTAATATACGCGAGTTTATCCGTTTTCATAGTTTTATTTCATGAGTAATCCTCGCGGTAACCGAAGAAAATATTATTATTTGTATGTTTTTCTGGGACTGCCATACAACTATAATAAGTCGAGATGTCATGCATTACTTGTGCATCTATGGTTTGTTTTTACTCCATGGTACCGACCTGACTGCCATTTCTCAAATCTTGTGACTTGTAATACAAGTGGAAGTCTCTTTTTAGTACGCTTAATTACATAAGGATATCCGTTTGTATTACAAGTTAAAGGCTTTTGAGAAATAGGCCATTTATTGCGGTCGATTCTGTACTTAGGCTATGTAGATTCTACATAGCCTAAGTTAATAGCGTTATTCTACATTGTAGAATAACGCCTCATCTTGCCCATTGTGATTTCTACGGCAAAATAAATATTCGATTTTTGTCAAATAATGAATGAAAAACCTGTTAAGGTTAAGATTACACGAAATTATTTTCTTTTATGTAAAATGTAGAACAAAGGAAAAGCTACTACATTTTCAAATTCATTAGGTATAAAATTCAATAGCTTAAACTGAGTATGACGGGCAGGACGAGGATAGGTCCTCAGTAGCTGTTATAATCAAACATATTTAATGAGGTCGGATCCAGAACTTAAATATGGAATTCGTCTTACATGATTAATGCAAATTCTCATTGTCTAGCAAACAACGGGGTATTCAGAATTAATTAAGGGTTTCAACATCCCCTTATAAAATATATCTTTCAGGTAAATGTTAGATGTTCCTTTCTTTATGCCTGGGAAAAAGGAAAACGATAATATTATCTGACGTATACAGGATGTTTTGTTATTCACCGGTCAAACTTTAGAGGGTTAATTCTGAGGTGACATTGATGAACTTTTATTATGGGCCCGAAAAAAAATCTGAAGTTCAATACAAACCCTGAAATAACCCTGAGAACCCTGAACCCTGAGATATTAATAGGTGGAAATGTAAGACATATTGAACATCTACAAGGAGTACGATTTTATTTTATGTATGTATTGGAAAAACAACAGAAGTAGTGAGTAGTGATGTAGTATATTAGAATGGTAATCCATTAGGTGTTCACATACCTCCTTAAATTCTCCCACTAGGACACATACAGGTTATATATTATAAACTGAAACTAATGCTACGGTAAACTAACCAAAATTGCAATTTTGTACCGTTTGGTGCAGAAACTTAAGTTTATGTTGCCCCGGCACACGTAAATTGATCGCAAAATCTGGTTGACATAACTAGAGACCGAAAACAAATGGCCCAGTCTTCAGTAAATGAAATCATATAAATAAAATCACTTAAATATGTACTAACTAAATATACCTTACGCTTATCCAAACAGATACCTAATTAAATCTAAACATTATCGAAACGGCATCACCAGGATAAACTATAAAATGTTCGTAAGTAAATTTAACAAGTGACGAGTAAATTAAACACTACGGATTGCCTATTTGCTGCTCTTATACGCTACGTCTCGGATTCACTAATAAGGTGCACCAATAATTAGAAGCCGTATTCCATTCCCCTAGTAGGAACGTTAGATCAAATCAACAATTTTAATATTTGAATTTGGCTCCAAATATATTTGACAACCTTTCAGCGCACCCAGTTTCCTTAATTTACCTCGGCGGGAATACGTGCACGGAGCTTATTTTTATTACTGTTTGAGGAGGTAAACTTTAACGAGTTTTGCGTTAATACGGTTATAGCCAGCTCTGCTCGCAAATTTTAGTATATAATTGTGCTTAATAACGCTGGCAAATACTCGTAAACAATGGTAACGATTTCAGTATTGAGCCTTTAAATCTCTGTTGTGCATTTATTACCGGTTCTGCATTGCAACAACTATTACGTGCGATTTATTATAACTGTATAAGCTTTAAAATTAAAAGTAATATTTTGTCTTAACACTTTTAAGCACAAGAAAATGCACTCACCTTAATAATTGCTAAATAGGTACCTACTACTTCTGTTATATTCTCTATTTTGAGCAAATTGCGCATCATTCTCATCAACCCACACATTATTATAGGGCTAATATTTATTTCAACTGACAGCAAAAAACTCTAACATAAAAATAAGATTTTATTAATTTTCTCTTTTAATAATAATTTAAACTATACACGGTGCTCGTGAGCATTCCGAAAGATCTGAATTCCTGAGCATATTTAGAGTATTTAATGCCATATACAATTTCCTGGATTCGGCTTGGTTCCAGAGATAATTAACCTTTTTTCGAAATAAGTTTTTCGACGTAACTCGTCATAAAACTTATTTTTGATTACAATGCTACCACAATGACTATTGTGTTGATATTACTACACCTTATGGCTGAGAATCAAAAAATAAGAATAGACTGGACGAAAAAACCTGTCCTTAAAAAAACATTTAAAAAAATAATTTTAACTAATTGTTGTTATAATAAAAAGTATTATAAATGTTAAAAAGTATTCAAAAAGTCTAAAAAAATAGAAAAAATATTTTTTTTGTTGAATTTGACATTGGGTCTTATAATATTTTTTGTTTATTTTGATGTCTAGAATGCATAGTTAAAATCTCTCGGAATGCTCGCGAGCACCGTCTATATAAATGACACGTGTCACAATATTATACTTCCAAGTATTGTGACATATGTATGAAAAAATGTGCACCCTTATCATTTAACGAAGCATCAATTAGGAACTAATTCTGTGTCCAAAATGAAGGCGACTGGCAGCAAGGCACGTCCATATATCTCACATGAATTCACTTTCCCAACAGTCTAACCCCCTTACTCATAAACGTCTCTTAACTTAACAAGCTGCTAAGTATTGTTTGTCCTTTTCGGTCTTATAGATAAAATTGATAAGACCAAAAGGGACATACAATACTTAGGCTTGTTAAGTTAGGAGGCGTTTATGAATAAGGGGTTATAGTTTAATTACACTGACAGCATAATCTAAAACTGAGCGCCATCTTTGACGGCTCAAGGCTCGTATTAACAGCGCGCTTGTAAGGTAGGTTGTTTAATGGGCTTATTAATTCTCGATGGTGTCAGCAATCGATCACAGCCTCCTCGGCAGCCGGCACCTGTCACCGTGACGGCATTATTTAAATTGAATCTAAAATTTCATTTACATTCTTATCTTCCTTTGGGAATAAATCTAAGGGAAAATTTTCGGTATTTTGCACAATTCTCGATTTGATTTTCGGATTACGTAAAGATTGGCATTTCGTTTTGGACGAATTACTGGCCATATTAATGTGCAATTTATATATCTTATTACGACAAGATTTCGCACATTACCAGGACTTGAGCTTTTTAGAGTCAATTATCTTTCAAATTATTGTGTTTTTTAATCAGTTTTTTGTCAAAATCGGTAGGTACGTTAAATGGAAAACTTGTTCAGGTTGAAAAGGACTAAATTTTAAGTCTTTATAAGTTCCGCCAAAATTTTAAAATTAAAAACTCGATATTTTATCTTTCGTAGCCATTATTTCCGAAACTGAACGTTTTATCAAAATATGATTTCAGTAAACCCCTAGTTTTTTTAAGTAACTCTCGGACACCCATATCACCCTGTATATTATAGATAATTTTGGGAAAAACGGAACCAAAAAATCACCCCCATTTTACACAAGTACCCACTACAAAGGGGGTTTAAACTGAAAACAAATATTTTGCCACTTTTTATTTTACTTTTCTGTCGGCTTGATTCGTACCTAATATAAGCTAGACAGCTGTCTAGTGCCTCTAGTCGAATGAAAATAAAACCCTATAAGTAAAGGTGAGGGATGAATTTTTTCGGCTCAGCCCGAAAGTGACATATCGTACAGTTAGTACTTAAAAGAACCTCCCTATTTTATTTATAGAGCGATTATTTTCAGAAATAATAGCTCCGGAAAATTAAGTCAATATTTTTTTTTTTTTTATGTTTAAAGTTTGGATGAACTACTAAACCAAATTTGATGATTAAGGTACCTACTGTTTAAACTAAAACTCTTTAATGCCGATTTACTTCTGTAAGTTTTTCATTTAACGTACCGTTATCGAGCTACAAGAAAAAACTGAAAATTAACGATAATTTGTAAACAAAAGTTAAGCTCAATACCTGGGTGCTTAGACAAGTTGCCAATCGCTTAATCGTCAATCGTAAGCCGAAGGCAGCTAACTGTCTTTGTCGCACTAATATGAAAGAGTGACAGAAAGGGAAAACTACGATACGCTACCTACCGTTCGCGATTGGCAACCTGCTAATGTGCGAATTCCGATTTAACACATTTAGGACTAAATTAAGATATTTAAATAATTTCCAGCCTGCTATAAATAAATTTGACGTATATTCGTGTCCTACCTTTATATAGTATATTACTGAAAATTTATATTGTGTTTTTTTGTGAACTCATTGTGTAGTCAATTATTTCTGAAAATATGCTCAGTATGATATTACTCGTAATCTACATGCATGTACACATGCATGTAGATTGATATAATACTGTTTGCGTTTTCACAAACCGTTGTTGAAATCACCTTGTTATTTAATTCGGACAATTTTGGGCTTATTCTACTCAGGATCACGAGCTCTTTCGATTCTAATAGGAGAAAAAAAATGACCCAAAATGTTTTTTCCATTACGATACCGTTTTTTCAAGGAATGAAAACTGTATGAAAATTATGGGACATATTTTTTCTTCTAACAAAATTGAACGAGCTCGTGATTCTGAGTGGAATAAGCCTAAACTTGACCAAACTAATGATTTCAACAACCTCTTGATTCTTACATACTCTAATATGAGGCAAGACATGACCCCACATACTTACGTGTATTGCCTAGACTCTATTTCCATCGAAAACTGTTATTGATCGAATTTGATTGTTTTTAAAGTAATGAATACAGTATATTTACTTTCCATAATTGGAAAATTTAATTGTTGACCAACGTCTAGAGATTACATTTCGGTGTTCGGTACATTTATAATTATTTGTTCAATTAGCTGCCGATCCATTTTAATTGTCCGTTTATTTTGCGAATTAGGTTTGTTTTAGTAACTAATATTAAAATATACTAATGGAGACGATAAGTATACAAATATTAGGAAACTAGGGCACTCAGTGAAAAAAAAATACCCGTAGAGGGCCCTACCCTTGTGATTTGGGAAATTATAATAGCAAATATTAAGCAAATATAAAATAAAACTATGGAATCGGATAATTATTGTGGTAGGTATATAATAATATCCTGACGTTTCCAAGTCTTTACAGGGTGCAGCGTTCGTGGTCAACCGAACGGTAGCTTCATAAGAACGGTTGCTTCATAAAGAGTTTGAAACGTCAGAATGTTACCTGGACCTTTATTAATACATATGTAAACGTGCCATGTACGTAATGCAATCTAATCCGTTTCCATACTTATAAATATTTCATATAACTGTCACGGAAACAGAAAACAATATTCTACAAAGTATGGAGAAATATGTTTTTTTTATGGCATAATTTAGGAATTACACATTTTGATTGCAATATTTATTTAAATAATGTTGTTTACGATAAACGCTGCTTAGTTAAACGGTAACTAAGAGAGTAGGTATAACAAAGATTTCTAGTTTCTGATCCATATACTAAAAATAATAAAATAAAAGTAATATGCGGCCTACTGAAATATAATGTGTACACCCAAGTAATATTCCTATTGAATATCCGAAACAGGCCTCGTGGCTTAACTAAAATATGTCTACACTCTAAACACTCGAATTCTCGTCTCTCAATCTAGCTATTCAATTTTCTAGGTTAACGCGTGCCTCTGTCTGAGGGGTCTGGAAAAAGCGATAAATTAGAAAAATTATTAAAACCTCCCATTTCCTTTGTCCCTGAGTGAAATGACAAATCGCTCGGTTTATTTATGCCCGTACAAAGTATACAAAGTATTTTTACTTATGAATGTGGAATTTAACAAGAACTCTGATTTATTTCTTGCTTTAACAATATATTTTTACCTTTTGCGTAGGTGCGTGAAAATAATCCTTCCTTACCTGTTACATATGTTCCTGTATTCATTATCTTTGATATCAAAAACAGGATTCTTCTAATATTATTTGTATTTCCATTATTCGGAATGAGATTTACAAAGGTAACATTTAATTAAAAACATAAAACGCCATTAGTCACATGATATAATTACTTTGTTTCTACAAACCGAAAAAAATAACAGTACGTAACTAATTGCTTTTAGACGTAACAAGATTGTACGCTAACCTTTTTTCAATAATGAAAGTGCTATCTTGCGCTGTGTTACACGCCACTGCTTCATCCAATTTCTAGTACCTATTTGTTGGTAGAGAAAAAGTAGTCAGCGACATTACTTTTCTGGTGGTTAATGGCTTGTGGAGGTAAAGCTGCAAATGGGTATTCGAGTAAGGTAAAGAGATTAATGTATGTGATATCGTGGGCCTCCTTATGGAGCATTCCTGCCGTTTGGCCCGTTGCCCGCCGACGGTCGGAAGCATCCATCGTTTTAAGTTTCGGTATTGGTGAAAATGTTTCTATTTCACCCTTGGGAATGATGTTTTGGTGTGAAGTGAAAAATTTCATCGTGACTTGTGTCGGGTAAAGTAGGCTACAGGTATAGCACGTTTATGACAATTTTGTGGAAATATTCATTTTCATTGTAAAGATAGTCTGCAAAAAAGTAATATTGTTGGAAAATTATTTAAAAAATACTGCCTTTGTAGGCACAGCGAGCGAAGCGAACGAGGCCGGATAGAAATATGAGGCGTGCAAGCTCTTATTCACGCCGAAACTAGTATAATGTATAGTGCTTTCCTCAATCATGCAATTAAAGGAAAATTAAACGATTGTTTATTTTATAATCATAACAAAGCGATTACTTCACAGGCCTGCAAGACTTGTATGAAATTTTATTACAATGCTGTTTCACAAGCCATAAATCGGATGCTTTCAAGCCTATTTTTAGCCACGTAATAACAACCTTTCAGTGCATGTTTGAAAAAAGTATATTTCCAACTTACATAATTATTTTATTGTCAACAAACTACTTCAAAAACGAATATTTATGTCAGTCAAGGGTGGCTGTGAGGCGGCTGTTTACGCTGCACGTATCTTCCTAAACAACCCTACCTACGACGTTTTTATAAAACTTGACGTGAAAAATGCATTCAATTCAGTTGATCGCAATGCTTTTCTGTCAGTCAATTATAAACAAAATATACGTACGATGAAAAATAAAAACGATAAACGATTGTGCTTTGTGATTGGTAATTTAATCCTGTATGTTCTTCTCATAAATACTATTAAAGCAATAGAAATTTATTGAATATTGAATTTATTGAAATTTATTGGAATATGTTTATTTATTGAAAACACAAGTTTTAAGAGATTTAAAATTCATATGTAAGATATGCACTGCTGAAATAGATTTTCTGTTTCTTATGGAGCGGGCAGCGGCCTATACCCGTGACCAACTGACTTTGATCACGGTCTCACTTGCCCTTGGAAATGATGGTTACTGACAGACACATAGATGGAGAACAACCGTGCACGACTGACAGCGTGCACGGTTCAACTATCAGGCGCGGGTCCAAGGGGGGATTCAATTGGGGGTACTTACACCCCCCCCCCCCTCACAAACTCATGAAGTTATACATCCATGTTAATATTCTTCTTCCTTAAAAATAGTAATCAGCATGATCATCATCCCAGTAGAAAAAGAAAACATAAAAAAAATCGCAAAAAAGAAATGTTACTGTTGGTAGTTCTCCTTCGATGATAGACCCCATAAAAATGTTTACTTTCCTCTTAAAAATGGTAATATTATCTTGTTTTTCCTAAACACAATACGAGCTCGTCTAACCAGAATCTGATAAATACGACGAAATTCTGATATGATGTAAAATGTCATATGCAAGATGCAAGCATCGATCTGCGTGGTGTTATTTTGTATTGATGGTGACAGGGGCACGTACGATGAAAAATTAACGGCGGTCAAAAGGTCAATTAATTAGATAAATTATATGAACATAATAACAGTTAATAAGTCCAATAAGAATGGGTTCTTAAAATAAAATTGTTTAATGTTACCTGAAAGCATTTGCCTAACGGGTCGCTTTAAGTTTGAAAGTATGGTTTTCGCAACAATAGATAAGAGATACAATATGGACTATTCTATTACGTGAAACGGATGCTAAAAGGAATAGGGCGTAGCGTTGATGTGGGAAAATATACTTATTTGCTGCTGACACCTCAACCTCTTATAACACAAAAGAATGGCGAATAGATACTTATTATAGTTTGGAGAAAGATATATCATGATTTTACTGATACTGCTATGGTAGCTAGCACACACTCCGAGATCATTTTCTACAAAAATGGCTAGAGCAATATGGGGTGAGTTGTGACAAAAAAATTCAAACTATGATAACAGTTTATGTTTTAATATATTAATAAGCCGTGTGGTGACGGCGGTAAGAATACATTTGTCACCACCCCAACTCCTCCTGTCGGTGTCGTAAGAGTCGACTAAGGGATTGAAGTGTCACTGTAAAAGATTGATGATGGGCAGCAGCGTCATCATAGTGGGTGGACACATTACTGCGATCGCCAATCCGCTAGCCCAACGTGGCGATTATGGGTATTTACCTCCTAATGTGTCCTAATATACGCATAGTTAATAGGAGAGGCCTACGTCCAGCAGTGGACTATCATTGGCTGATGATGATGATGATGATGATATTAATATGCGACGGTATTAATATGCGATGATGATATTATATTATTTAATATTACAAAACTGGACCGGGAGAGTTAGTTAGTATGGCTATCACAACATTAATAAGAAACTGTTTCTAAGAATCTGAACATCAATTTTACACCATCCAGCTGGTCCCAAGCTACTCTCCCTATCAAATTGGTGGACTTGGTATACGTTTGACGCAAGATTGTCGTCTGCTTACAGCATGGCTACCCTCGTTGGCGATATACTTCGTATTCCTATAACCGTTAATGTATTGGTGTCGTGTCTTGCAAACGCAGAGTTAGCTTGGGGGGCGGATCATCCTGTCGTAGAGGTACTAGGGAGGTACTGAGGAAAAGTCTAATCAAGCAGCGTGGGATGGTTTTAATATTAAGAAGGAACACTCATACAGAAATTGCCAAAATAAGCATGAACAAGCGAGGTTCCTGGCGATCTCTGATCTGAAATACCTATTCGGGCAATTGGTTACAAGCGCTCCCATCGCGTAATTTGGGCTGCGTCTTAGAACCGTCAGCCCTGCGAATCACTATGTATGCCTTCGACTGAGTCTAGCTCCACAGTCGGTAGAGATTCTAGGGCGCTATGGTCTGTCCTGCAAAATGAGTGCTGGGAAAATTTACAAACATGCTTCCCTTAACGATTTAATCCGTCGGGCCCTTGGCACAGCCTCAGTTCTCACAGCTTTGGAGCCATCACGTCTCTGTGCAGCTGATGGTAAGAGACCTGATGGCAGCACTCTCGTGCCCTGAAGCCTGCGTAGGCCTTTAGCATGGGACGCTGACGCTACCTGCGTGAATCCCATGTCGAAAGGTCGGTCGGCTCGGACGCCGAGGTCTGCCGCAGAACAGGCCCAGACATTCAAGCGCCGCAATTACGCCTTTTTGAGATGACATTGGAGCCTTGGTCATCCGACACCAAGAAGTTAATCAGAGATGTATTGGTCCGGCTAATAGGCATCTCAGGCGACCACAGGGCAGATCGCACCTTTAGAATGAAAGTGACCTAATCCAAAATTTTGGAATAATAATAAATATTCTTTATTGCACACCTCGAACAAAACAAAAACCAAAACAAAGATGACATAGAAATAGACAGAGGTTAAACAAAAGGCGGTCTTATCGCTAACAAGCGATCTCTTCCAGACAACCTTTAGGTAGCGGAGATATGAATTAAATATTAGTCAAAAGGAGGTGCAAAACTAATTACGAAACTAATAGAAAAAAACAAATTTACTACACTTACGTAACAATATAAACTACACATATACATGGATATATAAACGTACATACTAACTACATAACATACAAAAATAAAAACAATATATATATCAAATAGCATTTACATCATGACAGCAGAAGAACAGTAAAACGGCAAAGGAATTAAATTATGGAAGGGACAAGTAATGTTGTTTGAGATGACTTTTAAAGGTAGCTAAGGATTGACAGATATCTCATTCCACTGGAATTTTAGGTGTTTTTAATTAAGTACATAATTAATAATTCCAAAATTTTGAATTAGGTCACTTTCATTCTAAAAGTGCGAGGTGTTTTCTTTGAGGCTGCGCCATGCGGTGCAAAGAGGAAACGCAGCCAGTATTCTTGCCACTAAGTATGCCTGTTGGGGATGAGTTTGGGGAAGTTTTTTATATTTCGTTTTATAATTTAATTTTAGTTTTATTTTATGTTTGTAGGTACCTATATTGTTATTGTTTTTTAGTTTGATTCCATTTGTTTAGTTTGCATTATAATGATATTAATATATCTAGTTTGCCAGAATCGTAATCGTACACACACCAATAAGTACCGTGCCGTGTCTTAAAATCTTTTACTAACGTTTACGCTGAGCCGTAAGAAAAATTAAATATGTCTTGCCGTAAATCTTACGAAGGAAGGGTGTTTAATTTTTTACTTTAGGAATTCTGAAGTCGTCTGCAAATTACTTACTTACATCCTGCTAAAAGTGTTTAAGGCAAGAATTTGCACCTGCGATTTACCTCCAGCTAAATGAGAATACGCCGAACGGCGTTGTCGGAAATGACATCTGCGTTCAAGACGCGCAGTTTCGCCATATCTCATTCCACTTATTGCAGCTATCTTCCGAAGGGATTTTTATGCTTTTGCCTTGTGATTCAGATATTTTTTTATAATATGTGCTTAGTATATTTTATTCTATGAAGATAGGATAAATGTACTTGGAAGATGCACCGTTTTATTTTGTTGTTTCTTCAAGTTTGGCTTAAATTTGAATATCTACTCGTAATTGCTGAAATCTTATTGTAATACTGTAAGAGTTAAGTAGTAGAACAAATAATGGTCTGTTAAGTTACACGTCGAGCGACTTAATTGGTCGTACGATTGCTGTTGCGTATTTAATAGGGAAGCGATTCGAGTAAAAGTCCTTTATGAACGCTGATGTTTGCCTTAGATAATTAATTTTAATGTGTAAAAAGAAAAAACGAAAAAGCAGCAAAACAGTATACGTGACTCAGTTTTTATATTAACATTTTAGTACAGCTTTAATAACATTTATTTGAAAAAACTTTTATAATAACCATTTTACACTTGCATACCTATGCGTTCTTAGTGGTACAGCAGCTTATCAAATATACACGGTGGAATTTAATCGGTGAACAGGAACCCATTTTTCTAATTCAGTAATCGATGGCGGTCACGTTTATGTAGTACTTAAGTGGAACCAAGTTTTTTTTTTAGCATAACAAATTTTTATGTTGAAATTAAACTTTAATGAAAATTTATTGTCACCCTACTAATGGTTTAGTCTGAAAAGTTTAATACCTCTTTTCAAACTATCAGCCATGCATCGCTCTTATTTTACATAGGAATAGAGTCTATCGCAAAAATTAAAGCATGTGAGTGGTTATTGCTCATTTATGTTTTAAGTTTCTATGGCTGATAGTTTGAAAAGAGGTATTAAACTTTTACAAAAACTTTAACATTAAAAAAATATTATGCTAAAAAAAAACTTGGTTCCACTTAAGTACTACATAAACGTGACCGCCATCGATTACTGAATTAGAAAAATGGGTTCCTATTCACCGATTAAATTCCACCGTGTATTTACTAGCCCTCTTGAGTGCATCCATGCTGAAATCTACCAAAATATAAAGCGATTTAAAGTATTTCAAAATCCACCTAGACGCTATTTGAAAAGTTTTAAAGAGAAAATAGCAAAGTTTGTTTCATAAAATATTACCTTTTGCCTACATCTGGGTTCATAGTATTAAGGCGGGCGGCACGGCCCGGCGCTATTGCTCAAAAAAGCAAGGTAAAATATTTTCGGGAAAACCGAATTTAATTTCTCAGTTCGAGGTTGAGATTCGTAATTGTTCGTGGTACCCTTATTGTACCTAATTGTTAAGCCAATGTGCCACGGGCGGGATTCAGTAAACTTTGTGAAAACCCCCAGAGGTGGTGTAGTTAAGCCTCGAATACCTGTTTGCGATCAAATTATTTACGGATTGGTGTTTATGGTGTCGTTATAAACCAGTTATAATTAAACACTTAGAATTAGGAAGGTCGCTTCATATAAAGTCTGTTAAAACATTTAATTTACGTAATAAATCTAGTAGGCCCCTAACCATATACCTATGTTAACTCTTGATACAATCGGTTACCTACACATAGAGTTTTGGTGAAATATTTTCCTGATTATCTTAATACAAGGCAACAAGTAAATTTAATATGGGCGAGTTTTTTATGGGATCTAGTTTAGGACATAAAAAATAATTAACACTAAAAAAATATCTGTACAAAATAATTTGGCACGCAATCGTCTCGACTTGAACGCTTGCTGACAGGTAATTTCAGTACTTAGCGCATACCGTATTATATCCTAATGTCATATCATAACAATGTTTAGAAGCTTACTGTTAAGTAAAATTTAAAAAAATATCATTAAAAATATACTGTCATCTTTTACTTTCCTATGCCATCTACCCAAAGGTTGTCTGGAAAAGATTGCTCTAGCGATAAGGCCGCTTTTGTTTACCCTTTTTAAACATGTTGTTTTATTATTTATTCTGGATTTGTCTTAGAAAATATTGTAATGAGATTACAATTAAGTGAAACTTAAGATAAATCGTTTAGTTAATTATTAGTTGATTGCCATAAATAATTCTTAGCCTGATTTACATATACAATAAAAGTGTATCTCTTCTTGAGACGCTCAATTTCTTGTTAAATGGTACGCGAAATTGTGAATGTGCTTTTTATTCTCAAACACCTTCCGACAACTTACATTAACTGTCTATTGCATGTTTTCCCTGCCATAACAGGTGGTTCCTTAGTTAACTCAACAATAAACTTACTAACAATGTAAATAAATACTCGGAATTCCAGCTTCATAAACTGAAGCCGTTTATCGTGAAACAGTTTCTCGGCAAACAAAATTTCATTGACTACTACTTTTTACTAAACCAACAGTGACCATGCAATTGGAAAAGGCTCGATGCTATTAATTGTCCCGAGAGTAACAAGGGGTTTTTGTGAAGTCGCACTTGTAGGACCGAGAGGCGGTCGATGCCGGGCGGGGTTGAGCCATACGGCCTCAGTGTGCCTCGCGTCTGCCCCCACGACGCTCGCCCGCGCCCGGTGCATTCGTCGCTACTCGCCTCGTTACCCCGCGACTCGCCTCGTCTCGCCCCGACTCGTCTAGCATCGCTCAGCCCGCCCGCCACGACATGTAGGAAAAACGCTACAGGTGCCCGCTTTCCTCACTCGCCACATGAAAAATGAGTGTATTTTCATAAATAAACGGACACAAATAGTTTGTACCGTTACGTAATGTGATGTGTTTGTTTGTTGTTTACGGATTCCTCAATACTGAAGTTTGGTGATGAAGACGGGAATACAAAATATTTTTAAAACTTTATAGCTTTATAACAGTAATCTTTTGTGTCTCTCACAATTTTAATATTTTTTTTATATTTGCCGTAGTATGTTTTTAAATAACGAACCTGTTTTTAAGAGTTTGAACGTAACCGTTTTTAAATGGGAGATAATTATATATAGCGAAGGATTTTTGGTTATCTTTAAGCTTTAAGCTGCTAAAAGTTGTCAAAGTCGACTTTCGCTTGGCAACTCAGTGCGCATGATCTGCGCAAGAGGAGTCAAAAGTTTGTACATAGGTACCAATACTACGGGGATATACCTACCTGTATCTGTAATAGGGTTAGGGCAAAATTTCCTGTGACCTGGATTTTATGTGCCGAAGCTGTAGCGCTTCCGCGGAGAAGTTGCCGTCTTGGAGGAAACTTAACGGGCCCGGATCTAATAAGATTATTATTTATTACAAGCTCGAGCGACTCACAAGTACTGGTTGTTTTTTGGGATTTGTTTTGAAGCCGTAATTTTATTACGATCTACATTAAATGAAGCCTTTTCGTTCAATGTATTAGCACAGGATAATTTTGAAATTATGATTATGATTTCAAAGCTTCTTTTGTTGCTTAAAGTAAATAACAGCTGGTATAACTGGTATTTAATAGCGGATGTATATACAGCGTTTTAGTTTCGTTAAATTACAGGGAAGCTTATTTAGATTAAATATAATAAATTTGTCTAAGAAACTAAAACGTTATTAAAGCCATATTATTATTAATATATTTTATAGTTACTTATATGTTATTTTCACTTACGATCAGGTGGAGTGGAGCCACGTTGTTGTTACTATTAAAATAGTTCATTATGACTCAAGTGCGAAAAACATGAAACCGAAACGAGGGGCGATGTTTTAAAACACGATCGAAGGGAGTCCTAGTAGGAGCGCCTAAAAAAGGCACCATCTGTACTAAAAAAATAAGTTTATTGACCGACCTAGTGTATTGCAACCCTGTATTACATCCTAATGTCAATTATTTTGACATACGCCATCTGTCGCCTGTGATTAAATTTTATTTTATTGTTAAGTTTATCTTACACTTACCAGTTCAACAATAGCCGATGTACTGGCTGTAATAGCCGATGTACTAATAGGCAATTTATTACCGTAAACTGAGGTTACTTTGAACTTTGGGGTTACAATCGCGAATATCTTTCGTTACCAAATGCATCTGTATATTTTTTTTTAAGTCTGGCAAGAACGATAGTTATCCTTATTAAATTATTTAGACACTTTAAATGAGTACGGTCGTTAGAATAACGTATCACGTGTTTATATTTACATATACTTTTTATATTTTTCGTGTATAAAATAACTTCTAAACTAACATTAAGGGTAGTGAGGTAAACGGTTCCTTATCACAATTAACTTGTCACAAGTGTGTTTAGGTATACAAATATAACGTTTTTGGGGTCTTCAATTCAAACTAAGTACTCACAACAATTATTTTTATTCATTGGGGTGTCTTTGATCACCTACATGGGGTCACATTTATCAGAATCTTACGTATAGTTGGTTATGGTAATGTCTATCCATTTTACTGTTTATTTTATAAGAAGATTGTTCTCTCTTCAATGTTTGATTTTTGTTTTTAATAAAGTTGAATACTGAATTTTTTTTTTATAATATATCGGGGTTATTTGATCACAAATATTTGATCAAAATAACCCCAAAACGATGTAAATTGTTGTAACTTTTGATACTGCGAACGAATTTATTTATTTTCTTAGGAAAAATTACCCCTAAAAGGGTTTACATTCAATTACCCTAAAAAAAACATAAGGTATCAAAGTAACCCCAATGTCAGTTTAACTCTGATCACAACGTTTTATTTTTCTATCTTCATACATTTTTAAAGTATCGTTTCAAATTTTTTTACCGAGAAAAATAACAAAAAGTTGATGTTACTATTTTATTTTTGGAGTTTTTTACGCCTAATTTTAGAAGATATTGAAGTTTAAACCGCTTGCCCAGGGTGGCGATTATGGGCATTTACCTCCTAATGCGTCTATCTATATCTATACGCATACTTAATGGGAGAGGCCTACGTCCAGTAGTGGACTATCATAGGCTGATGATGATGATGATGATGATGAAGTTTAAACTAAATAAAATTGATCACTGTAACCCCAGTTTACGGTAATGTAAGTAGCCACTTTAACGGAAATAAAACCGGTAAGTCTATCACGACTATCTTTCTTTAAAATAAGTAGTTTATTTTTAATCTTTCTTTAAATTCAAAGACTACCCGGATCCATATGTACCTACCTAATAATTTTAGCTGAATACAAAATCAATTTACTGAAACCATTAATTCACTTTAATAGCTTTTTAATTTGTTTGCATAAAATATTTGTTTATCGTTGATTATAAAATCGGTGAACCTGAACCTTGGCTTGTTCTCAACCGTCACCGCGGAACTTTAGATAGGTTTACCTCATGTATATTAAGAGACTCATTTTCCGCACAAAAGGTACGGCCTATTTATTATTCTAAACCTAGGCATTTAGGTACCTATTCTAATAATCTGAAAGTCGAACAACGTATAGGTTCACGCTAAGGATAATTCTATTGAAAATTGTGAAATTCAGTTTTATTATTAGGTATCGATATTGTTGCATGGTACACAAAGTACTTTAATACGTATTTACCTAGTATGCCTTGTCTGTTCATATGCCTTACGTTTATACCATGATACCATGAACCAAGTATCACTCTATTAAGTTGTTGCGTTTCTCGAGTAGGTACTCATAAATAAACCCACAATAATAATAAATAAATAAATAATAAATATCTTGGGACATCTTACACAAATCAACCTAGTCCCACAGTAAGCTCAATTAAGGCTTGTGATGTGGATATCAGGCGACGATATATATCATAGATAGATACATATGGATTCTTAAATACATAGACAACTATGACCAAGGAACAAATATTTGTGATAAACAAATACACAAATAATGCCCTCGCCGGGACTCGAACCCGGAACCTCCAGCTTCGTAGGCAGGGTCACAGAGTAGATTCTTATCGTCCAGTTCCAAGCTTGTAAGAAATCTTAGGGTTATACAGGGTAGAAAGAAGTTATGTGCCCTAAAGGGAAACTACTTTAAATCCTTTAGTTAGGTCATTTTGCTGAACGGTAATATTCCTTTATTTTTAAAAAGAAACAAAACTGCTTTAATAATTTTTTTTATTGTGCTAGTCTCAACTTCAACCTAAACATTTAAATAAACTTTTGCTCGTTTATTACACGAATCGGTAGGATTATTGGGTAGGATAAAATGTGTGTACGAAACATTTGGTTTTACAAGCATCTGTTGTGCGAGATACCCATGACATTGTATAATTATTATGAGTTTTGTTTCTTTTTAAAAATAAAGGAAAGTTTTTTTTCAGTAAAATGAGCTAACTAAAGGATTTAAAGTTGTTCCCCTCCAGGGCCATAACTTCTTTCCACCCTGTATAGAGCTCTTCGGGACAGTCGTAAAAGAAGACCTAGGTCTAGACCAGGTAAACTGGGACGAGACATGTAAGAATAAAAATGTATTGACTTAACTCTATCTTTTAATCGAATCATGCTTTGCAATAAATATTGGTTAATCAAGTTCAAGTTCTGTACCGAAATGTAAAAATGAGGTACTAGAATAATAATATATTTTTCACCACACTGTTCGTAAACACGCTGTTTGTCCTTCAATTTCAGAGCGCAAAACTGTGTTTTAACCTCTAGAGGTTAAAGTATTTTTTTTTAAATCTTCTGGGTAGAC
This sequence comes from Thaumatotibia leucotreta, assembly GCA_025490895.1. NCBI lineage: Eukaryota > Metazoa > Arthropoda > Insecta > Lepidoptera > Tortricidae > Thaumatotibia > Thaumatotibia leucotreta. The sequence goes on from JALPQI010001535.1 coordinate 114,180, forward strand.
TAAAGCAATAACTTATACGGCCTGAGAGTGCAATAAGCTTTTTGACGTTCGAACTAGACAGTACGTTCGAAAACTCAATAGTTTCAAACAGATTCATACACATGAACCTTTTATAATATTATATATTCAATATGCTATAATCCAAATTAAATACCACATTTTCTTGTAAAAGGTTTTTAATCAAAAGTTCTAAAAATACGACATATAAAAACAATAGGAAAATAAAAGTGTTGACACTATGCAAATTTCAGAACGCATCCGAATATTTTTTTCTTTTAAAATCTAAACGAGTTCGGTCGTGTTTTGTTTTCTTTCACTCTTAATTTTCAAGTTTTCGAGTAATTGCGAGATGCGAAAGTGGGATAATTCCGAAAATCACAGAAAAATCGCCAATAACTACATAAGTCTCATTTTGGAATTATCCTGAAGTTTTAAGCATTGCCACGCCAAGATAAATATTTGAGGTTATTGTTTTATTATTTGTTGATTTGTTTATTTTTTGGAAGTTGAGGACTTGCAAATAAATACCTTCTAATTTGTTATGTTTGAGTTTTATTTCGCATGTTTCCTCGCTTTAGTGTGGTGAAAAATGTTGTGTTTCACTCGGCAGCAAAGCTTGTTCAACTCTCGTGCATTAAAACCCTCGCGTTTATTACTTACGTATTTGAAATGATCCCGGTCATAAATTCATAAAAACGTGCGAATGTAGCTTATAATCGAACATAACTTCAGATGAACACTTAAACAAATATCGAGCCATAGTGTTAGCGCAAATTAATCTGCAGTCCTAATAAAATTGCACTTAAAAAAACCAGAAGTCTTCATTAGATCCACGCTTCTGCGGTTTCAATATTAATTAAAACCTGCAGAACTTTAGATGAAGCGTAACTTTTAACAGAGTGAGCATTTTCAACTTTTAATGGATATCGAGAGTGCGGCACATGTGAATCGCCGCGTGGGAATGAAAAATAAAAGTAATATTGCTACAAGCGATAATTGCGGCTCTGAACCGCAATAATATTGCGGTACACATTACGTTTGCTCTCGTGTGTATATAATTTAGACAGTGAGTTGTGTTTCGAGAATAAATCCTACTTTTTATTTAACTTATGTCCAGGGCCCGTAACTTTCATGCCGATGACATCAATTTGACGTCACGCTCCATTTAGGGTGATCTGAAATAGTTTTATTGTTCATTATTAATCATTAGTCGTCAATCATTTTAATCGTGTACAAATATCTTCAAAAGTAGTATATTTACTCGTGAAATAAATAATTCCTACTTGATACGTGCTGTACGTTAAAGAGGAATTCTGTTTTCTACGTAATTAATTATTGAAATGTGTTAACAATATCATTAAAAAAATGTATGTATAAAAACAAATCAAATACTTTTATTTATGTTTCACGTATCAAGTAGGTGTTATTTATTTCACGTGCAAATATACTACTTTTGAAGTTATTTGTACATGATTAAAATGATTGACGACTAATGATTAATAATAAACAATAAAACTATTTCGGATCACCCTAAATGGAGCGTGACGTCAAATTGATGTCATCGGCATGAAAATTACGGGTCCTGCTTATGTCAAACGATATTAATTTAAGCCTATTAAGAAAATTTAAATATACCTATTTGGGAACGTACTTTAACATCGTCACAGCCTTGTCTTTGATACTTGCAAATACTACAATGAGAATGATATTACAGGAAATTGATCAGGGTAAAATTTAAATTTTACTTCATAATTATTTCATCGTTCATTTTCTCTTGATAATGACAGTTTTCAATCGCTCGCGGTAGTTAACAACTAAGCAGTATCCGCACTAAATTTATCGTCAGAAGGAAATAAAATGAACTGTATAGTAGCTTTAAATATTATAGAACTGTTAATAATTAAAAACGATTGCTAGTAATGTATAATATATTATTGTATTCCCAAACGTCGTCCATTTAATAACAATTTCGGTGCACAACAGCATTGTTGCGGAAATGGCATCTGTAACTATACTTGATTGTAAGGATGATTAGAGTTACTATGACTACTAAGAGTAATGAGAACCTTAATTTATCTTCTCCTATACCAAAGCTTCAATTCTACGAGTTAGTAATCTTTTCTATCGCTAACAATAAAAAATATCATAAAGTAATTTTTGAAAGGGAAACGGCGGAAAACGATATTCTACCGGGCTACAAACTGACTAGGAAATGAAATTAGCTATTATTTATCAACCAAATTCTAAATTCAAAAAGGAAGATCATGTTCCCATTTCATATTAGACATTTATTTTGTTCACTTAGAACACCGTGATTGCAGAAAGTTAGGTATAAAATTATTTTTAGTTTGTGGTACTTTTACGGTCGAGGAATTTAATTTCCTACCCATTTTGTACCTTGTCATAGTAGCTATAATATGAAAGTCCTAGCAGCTTTCATATTGATTGTCACTGTGATTAGGTACGAAATAGACTCTCTTTAATCTACACTACCGTATAAATAATAATCAGTTTATCGTACTTCTAGGTACCTACTTCAGAATAATCGTTATATTCCCCGACCTGTTAAGTTACTCCAACGAGTGTTAATTACTAAATGTTGATACGTGACACCTGATAGCACAGAGGGACTCAATTAGTTAATGTCGATCCGGCAGATAGGGCGTGACCACACATGCCCAAGTATCGGAATGAAAACAAAAACACCGGCACAATACCCATTTGGTCGTCCCACTTAATGGACTCACAGGGGCTTGTGTGAAATAATCGACAAATTTGTGTGGATTAGATTGCAGCAATATTGTTATCATTATGAATCGTACCTACACTACTCATACAATTTTAAGTGGTAGAAAATCATTACTTTATGATTTAGGTACTAGCTACAATTTATATTGACCTGTATATGTTATGGTTAATATGACTTTTTTATGCGTAGAATTCATTTGGTCAGAATTTGCCATGGCTCATAAAGCACATGTTGTGCACTTGATAATGTGATCCCAAGTCATTGACTAAACTAGTTCTACGAGAGCAACTGTTCCAATGAAGACAGGCAATCTCAAATGTTTTATTTTATAAGTTACTAAACGAGGCTTTATTGGGATTTGCCTGGATGTACTTGCTTTAGAAGCATGCCCATGGACTTCATCAAAAAATATTGATAAATATGAAGCAATATTTCGTACTTACTTACTCTCTCCTCTTCTCCTTTATAATGTTCAAAAAACCACACTAGTACGAATCGGGGTCACAACCCTTTGGTTTAAAATGATATGGTATTTCGCTATACTATCAACATTTGTCTGTCCGTTCGAAGCCATGTCGTACTTAATCACCCGAATCCAAACTTCGTATCGTTCAGAATAAACCTTTATACCAATCTTTTGATTACCGACACCCGATTCTACTCGGAAGTAAAAGTTCACCATTTCCTGAAACTGCGTGAATCATTAAACAAAACGTGAACTTGAGTTCGCAAGAAACTCCTTAGAGAGCAAATCTTTTAACTCCTGAGACATAGACTATATCAGACTTGGAGTAATCCGCTATTGAATGGAGCCAGATGCTTTCGCGTGTCTCGAAAATTTATTACACCAGATTAAGTACGGTTTCGGGGTATAAAATGTAGGTATATACTGTGTTTGAGGTACCCTCGTTTCCTGGGGTATGGTGAGAACACATGGGAAGAACAAGATATCGGAAAATTATTCGGTCCATTAAATAAATTATACTTCACTGGTTGCCTATAGTTCGAAAAGGCCATTTTTAGGCTCTCACTTGAAGTAGAGCGTGTCAGTGTCATAAACAAGAATAAATTGACGGAACGTAAATTTTGTCCCTTAAATAGGTACTTAGGTACGAGTAAATTAATTATTTACTTATCTTAAACGACTAATATGTAGATAAAGTCAAGGGCGTAAATGTGTAGGTGAACCAACACCAACAAACACCATTTTAGACCTTATACTAATCATCACCAGCCTATATTAGTCCACTGCTGGACGTTAGGCCTCTCCTATTAACTTTGCGTATACATATACGCATTAGGAGATAAATGCCCATAATCGCCACGCTGGGCAAGCGGAATGGCGATCGCAGTAATGTGTCCACTATGATGACGCTGCTGCCCGTCATCAATCATGTAGAATTTAGACACTTCAATCCCTTAGTCGACTCTTACGACACCCGCAGGAGGAGTTGGGGTGGTGACAAATTATACTAATGGCATGATTAAAAAAATGTATACATATCTATGCCTCCAACTGTACACAATAAGTTAAATTAAACTGTTTTAATGCGTTAAGGAAAGTATTTGTTCAAAGAGATGGTCAAGGGGGAGGTAGGTGCGTAAATAGTTACATAAAGATTTAATTGTATACATGGTCTGCAAAGCTGAATAATTCAATTATTTAATATTGGATTGAGGTTGATTATTTTCAGAGTCTAATGGTTAACTATCTTAGTTTACTCTGCCTGCCGTAATTGTGACATTCAGAAATAAGAGTTAAGCTTAGAAATAATTGACTTGTCGAAGTGCCTTTTCTAAAATACATAGTGTGTATAAGTCGTGTGAGAGAAGCGACCGATTAAATCGCAACTGTTTTAGAATATTCAACTGATCCATGGCTCGCCCGCTTTAAAGCGTAGGAATGCGCCAAATATTCCCTTGCTTCCAGGAATATTACAACAATTAGAAACATGATATTATTTTGAACAATATTTGCCTGTGTGTATAATACGGATTTTGTTTCTTAACTATTTTTACACGACTGCCAAAAGGAGAGTATATGTATTCAGCGCCTTTGTATGTTTCATATTTTCTTTAAACGAGCAGATCTTCGCGACCACTTCAATAAGTAGTGATCTTTCTTGTTAATAGTGATCGAAAGAAACATAATGTGGTCGATGGGAATGAAATCACTGTTTCACTGTTATACTATAGCTCGTCGTTTTTATTGTAAGCGATTTGAATGAAGTATATAGCCTTTTAAACATTTACGCAGAAAATTACATGACAATGTCAACTAGAAACGTAATAATTATGTTCAAGGCAGAAACTTGTTTCGGTTCCCAGTAGTAGTGTTCTCAGTGGGGTGCAAAGTACTACGTGTGAGGTTCGTCCATTATTCCCGTGTATATTGTTGGGAACATTCCCATATAAAAACACCATTCTAGCTGCACGTCACTACGGGACGGTATTAGTCGCGTCAATGAACTCCAATACCTACTATTCTATTGGCTATCCGTTCTGTCCTGAATAACTGGAATAAACACGTTTTTGCGCTTCAATAAATTATTTTCTCTCGAAGCTCGTTATTAAGCATCGTGTGAATAACTTTTTTAATTGATCATTTACTTTTAGAAAAAAATGTTTTAGGTAGTTAGTAAAGATAACTGAAGGCGTATAAGTCATAAGTTGAAATACGTATAAGTATATTACAAACCTTGTGTACCTAAATCTAAAACGGGGGATTAATTAAACTAGATACAAGTAATTAATTAGTGTAATCATCAATTAAGAGGGTTTTTTAAGTTCCACTAAATTAGTTTAAGATTCTCAGAAAATGACAGAAATGTAGCTGTAAACACTGTTACGGCAGTTTCATCATCTGCTTCTGTCAACGAACATTTAACTTCGAACGAACTAATAACAAGTATGTTGATTAAATTGGGAATCTAATTATTTTATATGGATATATTGTTTACTGGAATTCAGTAAAATTTATCTTAACGTATGTACTTATGTCATATACTAATAATAATTCCCGTTAAGATTGGGCCGTATAAGATTATATGGTTATGGTTTGTATAGAAAAATCCGAACCAATCGAAAACCAAGGCATTGCTAATTTGAGACCAAGTGGCCCATAAGTAATATATTAATGTCATTAGTCTCGTAAACTAATGACGCAGGTCCAACTATCGTGTTTCTCTTCAGTAGATTTAGCTTTTTTTGAATGCATATATAATAATAATAATTTTAATAAATGTTCACAAAATATAAATTTATTAAAATTATTATTTTCATTCAAAATGTTGTTTACTAGGTAAATAAAAAACTTACTGTTCCTTTATAGACAAGATTCGTCGATAAAACTATTAATAATAAGTTTTATGTCTGTAAATTCATACCCTCGAATGAAATCAAAGATAAATAACGAATACTAAAGAAAACTGAACAAACACAAATCCTCTTGTGTTTTTAGAGTTCTGTTGTACAAAATTTACTAAATATATATTGAGGAAAATTCGGTTGTACAAGCCTGTAAGGCGTAGGCGTTTATTTCATGACGTGGGCGGCTGGAGTGGGGCCTTTGGAAGCTCTCTTAGTATCTGTCAAAAATACTTATCTCAGGCTGTATTCAGGGACGCGTTGAATGATGTACGAGTACGTCGAGTACGCGTGTATAATTAGATATCAATGAAATGCCTATTAGTAGAAGTTTTTTTGTTAAATTCAAATCAAATTATTAATTTTTACTAAATATTTTGATTTGTGTTTTATTTTTTTCGAGTAGTCACACTACTACTACACAATACTGTATGAATTATAAATATTGGATGTCATATACTAAAGAAAACTAGACCAAGATCATCAACGATAGTGACTACTATCGTTGCTGATTGTTCCTACACGGAATTACGCTACGAAAATATAAAAAAAAAACTATCAATCGTTTTACAAGAAGACACATAATATTCGGTAGATATTATAATTATTAATTATGTATGGGGTGCACACTGCGCACCAAAGCCTCGGTAAAATCCGGGCGGAAACCTCATTCACAAATTTATAACTCTTATTTAAAACCAACCAACCAAGTATAGTGCGCGCCCATAATATAGTTTTCAATATGAGGGAGCTTCCTCCCGGTGGTCACGGTCCGGCGGCAGAAAGTAGTAGTCATTGACGTCATGTCTTACTTAATATACCTACTCATAAACTTTACAATCGATTTTTAATTAATATTTCGCTTGCTTAAAAAACAAGCGAAATGTCAAAAAAATATATTCTGCAGATTATATTTTTGTTCCGAAAGAGACCCTACTTAATTTCAAAAACGGAATTCATCTAAACTAACGAAATAATGTAGATTGAAGTACAAATCCAATTTATCTTTTGTAATGTAGGTTTATTTAACCTTTCAGTTCAGTAATGTAAAAAGGCTGTTCCCCAGACCTTTCAAGTGTAGGTATTTATAAATGCTAGTGCTATTTTTATCACACTGGGGCTAAAAGCGGGTCACAACAGCACGCGCTTCGGACATTAAATATTAACCAAGGATTGCTATGTAAGTAAATCAGTGATTAACAGATATAATTGAAGCATCAGTTTTCGGACGGTATGTCCTTGAACTTCATATTATTATAAAGACATAGATCATCTCGCTAAGTGTACTTATTGTGGCACGTTCTGCGAATTTTATCTACCTCTAATCTGGAGCGAAGCCATACTGGAAAAGGAAGGTCCCTGGAATTTTCAACATTTTTAATTTTTGAGAACCTATCACTAGGTAAGGTACATATCTTGCTATCAAAATTTAATTTTAGTATTTGACTTACATTACAGGAGTACCTATTAAATAGGTACCTACTGAAGATATAACATACGTATTTATGACATCAAAGTTAAACATACGTCCACGCTAAAACAGGTCAAGTAAATGGACCCGCTGGCTCATCATCACGACGTCACAGAGCTTTGTTATTCAACTAGTATGTACGTAGGTACACGCATTCAACTTCGTAAACATATCTTCGACCGTAGGTTCAATTAGGGTAAGGGACAAAATGGCGAAAATGAGTTAAGTATACAGTTTTGTTCAGAATTTTGCGCTCTTTCGAATGGTGTATATAAAAAAATTCTAGCTTTAAAAAAATGTTCCTTACCCTATTTTTTTTTAGGGTGTACCGGATCAAAATAGCTCCAAAAAATAAAATATTTAGAAAAAAATTCTACACAGCTACTAAGAATTAGTGTAATGTACGTAAGCAACCGAATTTAAACAAGGTAACCTGCCTTGCACTTAGGGAATGACCCTTACACGGTTTATTTTTAATGAGAAAATAACAAAAGTGTTATTACGCTAATAATTTTGGAATCGAAAAAAAATATTTTGCCGATACCCTAAAGTGATTGCGTGTTGTATTGAAATAATTGTTCCTTACTTTAATTTGCTCGCATAGTAATTTATACGATGTGTGCGTTACGCTAATTTTTTGTATGTTATGTTTAAACTTTATACTTGACAGAATATTTCTTTGACGGAATGAATGAATAATTTAACATTATTATAGATACTTAAATACATACGAGTAGACAGCCCTGACCAAGGAACAAATATTTGTGATAAATAAAGACACAAATAATGCCCTCGCCGGGATTCGAACCCGAAGTAGTGTAGCTTTAAAACTGGAAGTACTTACATTCAAAAGTGCTTTTGCTATGATTATTTGAATAAAAAAAAGATTGCGTTGACTTTGACCATGTTGTGCATAGTTGCTGCTAGGAAGACTCAAGATTTTGTAGAAATCATTACACAAGTCTACGAACAAATAAAACATGGAAGCCGCATGCCATACTAAATTGCCTTTCAAAAACGGTCCTGAATTTTACTTGACATATGTCACCACCTCTTCAATGCATCATGGTATTGAATTTCCATGTCAACCTATAAAAACTTAAACCGCCGTTTAAAAATAAAGTGCATTCATCCTTACTTGTCTTATCATGTAAACAAACACTTTTTGAAAACATTAGCACACTATTCTCTGCAATTATACAATAATCATCACGTCAAATGTTGTTGCATATTTAAAAAAACTCGCAAAGTATTATAATCACTCAAAAAAGCACTGAAAAATATCATTTCTGTAAAGATTTTCGTCAATAAACGCTGTTACGGTCGGATAACCCTCATGACGTTATGTTGGCATGTCAATATATCGATATTGATACTTAAAATACAACTTGGAAAAAGTGCAATTAAAATAAATTGCAGTAATTTACCAAAATTGTGGTAGTTGATTTCAATATGTTTTTGATATAATATTGTACTAATTAATTCTCTTCCTGACAGGCGACGCAAAATCGATATTCCTCT